>JAINUG010000003.1:9734753-9819753 GCA_029706075.1 Aldrovandia affinis
TTGGTCTGATCAATTTACGATTTGGGGGAACGCCCTGTGCAAGTCAGGTTCAGACCCCTTTTTATATTTTTGTTTTGGATTACTTACTACCACAAGATATCTTTACAAGACATCTGTTGAAATTATTCTCTCATGATTAGAATTGTTGTGACACTAAACATCAATAGGGCCTGGGGAAGACAGCTTGGTTTATACAAAGATGTTGGTTGAGCTGGTATCTGGAAAGACATAATATGCTCAGACAAAGAATATTGCTACCAGGTGACAAGGCTAATAATACCATGTTGACTTCTGCTTATTTCTGTCTTATAATTATTTTCTCCCTGACCCATCATTTCCAGCTCATAGGTTGAACCCCAAAATTGTGTGTGATATAGGCTTATAAGCAGGGGTGCACATAAGTGGTACGCCAGTACGCATTTGTGCCTACAAACGTTGCATGAATGCAGGAAAACGTGAGCACTGCATCCGTCAGTGGGAATAGCGTGGTATTCCGGGCGGTTTGCCGGGGACACTCAGACCTCCAGTACCCTACATTGTGATGCATTCTCCTTTCATTTCTAATAATAGGCAGTATTGAACCTCCTCTGCTTCTGTCTCTCCTGGGCACGTTGCTGAGAGCTCAGCTCAGCTGGAGCTTGCCTTAATTACTTCCCCCACGCACTGATCAGCAGCACAGAGGCCGGCTCAGGTGCGTTACTCTCTCAGCTGCTTCACACACACACACACACACACACACACACACACACACACACACACACACACACAAACGCACGCAAGAATGGATGTACATACACACACACACACATATATTGCACATATACACGCACGCGCACGTCTGTGCATGCGTGCATACCCACACACACACACACACACACACATGTGTGCATGCATACACACATACACACACACAGACACATATGTACACACATACACACAAATACACTCACACACACATATGCATTCACACACATACGTATACACACAAGCACAAATTTACACATACACATACACACACACACACACACACACACACACACACACACACACATACACACATACACATATATATATACATGCACATACACAAATATAAACACACACAGACAAACCTGCACCCACACATACTGTACATGTACATACATATGCACACACAAACAAGTGCACACACATGGAAACACTTTTTATTAACACATACATGCTACAAAGCACACAGACACAAACACACTCCCAAAACCACACAACCATACACACAGATAAATATACATGTGCATTTGATCACTAGACCACACACAAACAAAAAGATACACACAAACTATTTCACACACTAATATGTACATATACACATCACCACAGGACCACATATGGATAACATACACACTTGTAGACAGACAGGTACACAGACATAAAAACTGACACACAATCACACTCACACACACACACACACACACACACACACACAAACAACTGGATCAAAGACCAGAGAGCACAGCAGTTAACAGGCTCTGCAGTCACTGGGACACATGCATCTCCGAGCTGCCTGACACTGGGGGAGAAAAGAGAGCATGTCCCGGTGACACACTTCCTGCGTGGAGCGCGCCTCGTCCAGAACTGTGTCATCACGCTCAGCCTCTGAGCCACGCTCAGCCTCAGAGGAGCCCACGCTTTGCGGTCCTGATGTGGGAGCTGCATATTAGATGTTCTCACACCGGCTGACACAGTAATAAGTCAACTTGCAAGGAGGTTTGGGTTTCAGGTTAGAGTTAAGGTCACAAGAGTTCATTTAGCAAAGTCACTGGAATTTTTCACAAACGTAGGACACAAAGTGTCTTGTCTTTGCATTGCCATGGAATACACCCGGGAGCCGTAAACAGTCACCACCAATCAGAGGTCAAAGTTCATTGGCTCTGATGCAGCCCGGACGGTGACCAAGGCCTCAGACCTATTGGCTCCTCAGAAGCGGTAGGCCTTTTGAGTGTGACCTTTGGATAGGTGGCCTTGCACACCTGTGGTCGGGGAATTCCCACACTGAGGTCGCCTCCAAAAAAACGAATCGGCAAAACCAGCCAGACACAATCCTGGGTGTCTTTTCCTCTCCCTTGGCCCTCGTCTTTTACTCAACCACTCCGTCATCTCTCCCTCCATCCATCCTCCCTTACCCTCAAGCCTCTCCCCTCTTCATCCATTACTCCCTCCCATTTTCGACAACCTCTCTGCCTCTCTCTCTGCCTTCCCCACCGCCTCACCCTCTCTCCCTCACTTCCTCCCTCTCCCTCTCTCTCTGCCGAGGAGCATGGCGTCAATAGTGGGCCCATCTGCTCCCATACATCACGCACTTCATTTCAGTTTATTAGCCGGGATAAATCATAAATATTTCATTATCCATCACGGGCGGCTGTCGCGGGGCCGGCGCAATTTATCACCGCTGCCCTCTCTCAGGGCTCCGCAGCGGAGCAATAAGCTTTCCAGTCTATTAAACAAGATTGATACAGTGTGTAAATTTAGATATTGGGAATTTCTCCACACACCACTGCACTGCACTGATAGGCCAGGGTAATGGGGATGGGAGTGGGGGTGGGGGGCTCGGAAAGGGACTGGGGGGGCAGGTGTTAAGAGCAGTGATAGTGCATTTACAGCTATCACCCCCACACATTTTTTTAAACCAAAATGCAAAGAATAATTTAGTCACAGCAATGTACCTTTGGATCTGTTCTTTCTTGTCATATAAATTAAAGGAAGAATATAAAAGTGTGTTTTACATGACTCCAGATAAACCGGTTTGGAAAGACCATTTGGAATATGTATGAGTTTTCTCCTTGGTTCTCAATCACAGCTCTGCAAAGTGAGGCTTAGGAACGACATTAAATACTGGACAAAAACTGGATCGAGCGCCAATTTTGTCTCCACATACCTGGAGGTAACCTGACTGCGACCTACAAGCCAAGCTCCTTTTAGAAAACAAGGACATGCGCTGTGTGCAGGCGCGAGCATCCCCGGGGGACGTGCGCTGCGGAATAGCGCTTCACTGGTTAAAAGAAGGAAAATGTTGGGAAGTGTGTTATCGGGACACGACGCCGTCGGCTTCCCAGCGTCTCTCTATTGTTTTGGTGGCGGTGGAAGATATGGGCGAGTGACTTCCTTAATTAAAGCGATAAGAAGCCTAATTGCGTCTGGTTTGTTTTAGGTGTTGAAAAAAGCGGTGGTGCACAGGCAATTAAAGAGCCGAGGAAGGAACGTGCAGTACGCCGGACGGGACTATGCCGTTTGATGTTCAAATGCAAGAGACCCATTTAACTGATAATGACGACGGCCTCTAAATTCTTCCTTCTCTGTATTAGCAAAGACAAAGAGATAGCACAGCATGATAAATGCCTGTCCAAACAATGTTTTAGTGCCATCAATGTTTTGCTCTATCCAGATTGTAATGTGGGCACAGAGACACTAAATAGTTACCGAACACAATGTGACTACATCGTTAAATATCTTTACAGATGATCCAGCAGTGAGGACAGAGAAAACGGCAATGATCCAACCTGAAAGTTATTCGGCAAGTAAGGCATTGATTAGGTAAGTAAGCATTACCTAATCAATAAACAGTGCACACTCATTAACACATATGCAGGTCTGTATATTAAGGGGTCAGGAATTTATTGCAAAAAACACTTGTGAGTGTTTTTGGTTACCTGTAAATCCATTCTATGAACACACTATCAGGAAGAGGCTGTGATTTTATAATAGGACAGATTTTTTAATGTAGTTACCCTGGTTTCTCTCTCTCTCTCTCTCTCTCTCTCTCTCTCTCTCTCTCTCTCTCTCTCCTCTCTCTCTCTCACACACACACACACACACACACACACACACACACTGTTCCATTCTGCTGTCACACAGAAACAGGGCACACACACACACAGGCTGGCAGGCACACACACATTGTGGGGACAGGGGTCTGTCTTGAGTGGAAACAGCTTTGAAAAGGGCAGCGTGGCAGGGCCATGGCCTGCAGTGGGGGGTGGGGACCTGTTTCTCACTGACCACACATGCTGATGACCCGCCACCACAGTGCTGTGACAGTGTGTACATTTGAATACGTCACAGCGTATTTGTGTACAGTATGTTTGACTCTACAGGTAACTGCCTGTGGAAGGCGCCGGTCTAGGTGAGGGGGGAATCGGGGTGATTAACAGCCACGCCTACTGGCAGGGCAGCTAGGGCACACAGCTGTGCTGAATTACCTAATTATACCTGTGTGCTTAAAACTGCTCTGCTCTCTTAGTAGGTGCCTGGAACCGGGAGCAGAGAGATGACAGAGAGATGACCCAGATGAATGAAACTGAAAAGTTTAAAACGTGTAACGTGTGTGTGTTGAGCTTTGCTGAAACGGCGATTCTTTGATTTAGTTTGTTACTTTGGTTTGTTGTGTTAGTCCGGAACCCGTAAGGGGGAAGGTCGAACTCCTTTCATTTATTTATTAGAATTATTTCCACCATCATCAACAAAATACCAAATTATGTAATATGTAATAGAAGAATGATTTTTTATCCCTCCAACAGAGTTCCAGACAATTATAGAATCTATGTCAAGGTGCATTGAAGCTGTTCTGACAGCTCATGTTGGCCCAACGCTCTATTAAGACATTTTGTGTTGGTGTTTCCTTTATTTTGGCAGTTACCTGTATGTGTGCGTGTGCGTGCGTGTTAATGTGTGTTCATGTTTAAATGTGTGGGTATATGTCTGTGTGTGAGTTTGTGTGGTGTGCGTGTCTCTGTATGTGTATTGTGTGTGTGCATACACAGCACAACATTATGCTGGGCGGAAAAGAGCTTTCAGGGGCCTGGTGGATGGCGCAGCGGTCTAACGCACCACGCTTCGGAGTGGTGTGCGCTGCACGTCAGGGACGTGGATCAAAACCCGCATCTCTACCAGACCGGCCCTGGTCGTCAGCCCGATCGGAGGCGGCATTTGGCTGTCCGCCTCCGGGAGAGGGAGAGCCGGCACGAGTTCGTCAAGGAGAAGGTTAAGGAGTCCGTGGAAGATTTCCCGTCTTGAAAGAGGCGGGAACACTCAACCAGGAATGTGTGTCTTGATCCCGGAGGACGGGCGACGGACTCGTGAGGGTGGGGAATTGAAGTAAATAGAGGGTTTAATTGGCAACCAAATTGGGAGGGAAAAAATCTGAAATAAATGTATAAAAAAGAAAAGATCTTTCATGTGTAGTGGAAGATCTGCCTCACACATTAGGAAACTGCGCAGCTGAAAGAAGTGGTAAGCGAGGGTTCACTTGGGTGTTCAGCCGCCGTAAGTGGCCCACAAAATGGCTCACAAAATCCAGTCCATTTCGTCTCATTCCACATGGAACAAAAGCACTTAGGTCTGCCCATAACCGATCACACTTTGACAATAATAATAAACACAGGGCTCAGTCAAATACATGAATATTAATGGCAACATTAAAACAGTGAAAGTTAAATGGAACAGTTAATGAGGATGAATAACAGACATTGCTGACAACATCGCTGCTCTGATGTTATTTATCTCCCTTAACTTTGGTCATGGCTCCTTTTTCTGTAATTACTATCATACATAAAAGCACCTTGCGATGGGATGAGTGATCTAATTCGTCTCATACAAATGCGATTAAAGGGGGAAAATGCAACGTTAATGTTTATGTTAATGGGATTCATTGTGCTGCTGTGCTGGGTTTTCATCTCTCGTCACAGGCGCTGGGATGAATTCTCTATCGATTGCCTCCACCAGTTTCCGCTCAGCCCGCTACGGTAACGGCAGATTCAGACCACACTGTTGCAGTAACTCCATAATCACACCACATTGCTAAAGGGACTTCAAAATATTGACTTCTTCAATAACTGCAGAATCAGACTACATACCTGAAGTGACTGCCCATGCTCATCACATAACTACAGTAATGGTGGCATCAGGCCACATCACTACAGTAACACCACACACCATAACTTCACAATCAGACCATGTCACTACAGTAACTCCACACGCCGTAACTTCACAATCAGACCACATAAATACCAAAACTGCAGATGGTCTGTCCCATACTAAGTGAAAGAGGGCCCCCAATGCAATTTAATGTGCTAGTAAAGAACATCGTTTCGACCAGAGTATGGACCTCGTCACCTGATTCCTTTGCTTTATACATTTCTTTATTTTTGCTCTGCACCTGTGCAAGCTTTTCGGTTTGTGCGTGTGCCTCTCTGAACCGGTCTGTCCCATACTCCCTCATCTCCAGAAAAGCGTTGTGGAGAACTCACACTTGGCTCTCTGCTTCATCTTTTGTTCCCCATCGCCAGGGAATTGAGTAACCTTGACAATGCAAATAAAAAATGTAAAAAAGAAGAAACAGGAGCAAACAAAATTGGAGTAGGTCATCATACTGCCCCTTTTTTTAGGAACTGCAGACAAAAACCACACAGCCCACTGACCGCATTGAAGGCTTCCTGGCGGGCCAGTGCCATTGAGATCTCACCTACCTTCGTGACCCCGGCTGCCCACCGCGATTGTGGGTGAGCCAATGCGAGCGAAGGGGGAGTGCGGAGGGAAACCGCAAGGCCCCGTGCCAAACTAGGCCGCGGGTCTCTCCGCTTCTCCTGGAGGCAGGGTGATGGGCTGGGCTAGGTGCCCCGTCTCGATGCAGCACATCCCAGCTGAGGGTTATTTATAGGGAGGGGGTGAGACAGTGAAGGGGCAACACCTGGGGTGGAATATGACATTGAAACGGAGGGAGTGCGGTGCGACCCAAGGTGGAGTCTGACGTTGGGGTAGGGGGTGTGGGGATTGGGGGTCCTGGAACAGTCGGTAGGAGACGAGAGCTGCGGGCGCTAAGACACCACTCAAATCACAACGGAGGGACCGCAGGGAACCACAATGAACCGGCGCAGCACAGCACACCCCAATCCCCCAGGCCAGGAGAGAGGGAGGTGAGAGAGTCAACGCAAAAACATCTGCAAAAAAAAACTAGTGAGAAACACAAAAATAAATGGGCGAAAAAAACTAACTATAGTAACTATAGTAACACACACACACACACACACATGCGCACATGCATGCAAGCGCACACATACACGTGCTAATCACTGTCTCTCTTATACCCTCCCCCATGCAGACTCATTACTGTACATACTGCTCGCTGTCCGTGGAGTGTTCAGCTCTGACCTTGTGGTTAAGCGTCGGGCCTGCCGGCTCTCAGTCTAGTTACCCCGGTTAACATTCTCTCCTCTGTTCCCGGCCCGGCCTCAGCATCCACCAGCACGGTTATTTATGGGCAGCAAGGCTAATGCGCAGTCCCAAACCAGTGCTTACCGGAGCACTGGCAATCTTTAGGACCCGTCCATTATTCATAAGAGTGTCCAGCGCAGCGTTTGGAAAAGCGCTAATGGTTTTTACGCCGTTTTTTACTCTTTTTTTTCTTTTCTTCTCTGTCTTTTAAACAAGGTAATCCGTTCCCGGGAAAAAAACTGAGCTGTCTGGCTGGAACAATTGAGAACAGCTGAACTCAATGTGCAAACCCTCCTGTTTTTTCCCCATCCTTCTGGCAGTAAAAGTAAAGGTCTTGTTTGTGTACAATGGTTTAAAAACATGGTGCTAATACAGGTCAATACATCACAGTAAAAATATTCAAAGAGGAATAGCTTCCAATAACTATTCTAGTCAATGGCAATTAACTGGATTTTTTAAAAGCAAACTCTTAATGCTTGTAAGTATGGGAGCTATTATCTGACATCACATTCATCATCGTTTCCCAGTTTTAATATTTGAAATAAAACTATTTGGCCAGGGTTCAATCAGAATTTGTTCTCCAAAACTTTGACTCATGATTAAATCCAAGTGTTTGTTTCATTTTATTTACAAACACAGTGAATTCAACAATCACCAAAATCAACTTGCCAAACTGCACTTGTGAAGTAAAAAAAACCCCACTTGCAATGCAAGTCAAAGTTAAGGACAAATGTTGATTGAATGCAGACCAGGGTCTGTCTACAAAGTCACTTTGTTCATTTCACGACAGGAGAAGTTTGTCTCGCAAGGTCAAGAGCTCAGCTTGTCAATGGATTCGCCATTTAAAAAAAATTTGTTTCAGATTTTTATCCCATTTTCTCCCAGTTTGGTACACCCACTGTTTTCAAGTCAATCCCCCCCTGTAATGTGAGTTCACTGCTGTAGCCCTGTGACAGGTAGTGATCAAGGCGAAGTATCGTCTCCTCCGAGACAGCACTCGCCAGGCCGTCGACCATAACCCGGTACTCCAGAGCCACTTCTGTGCGCAGCAAACATCCTGTCGGCTTCCCTCCCCGCTCCCTGGGGCGGACAGCCAATTGCCGCCTCTGGTGGCACTCCCAGCCAGAGCCAACTCTGGCATGACGGGGAATCGAACCCCGGTCACCGTGGCCAGCATTAAACGTTATAACGACTGGACCACGCGGGAGGCCCTATGGTCTTTTTTTTTTGTGCCGAGTCAAACCTATTACTTCAAACAAGAGGGCCGCCAGAAAGCCATGATGTAGGGAACACACCGTGGGGTTCCTATGGAGCCCGAGGTGATCCTAGGTCAGTAATTGAGTCCCCGTCCTACAGTTTGGCGATCTGTGGACACAGATAACTGAAGGTTCGCTCCTGAAATGTGAGCGGGAGAGTTGGAGAACACAAAAGGCAGGGGGAGGGAGGGGGGGGGCGAAATCGATGGTAACAAATGAGACTGGAGATGCGCGAAGGAGCACTCAAGAGAGGGTGACAGATTATCCACAGGAGTGGCAGACGCGCCTGGCCCAGGGTACTTACGCAATTAAAAGCGCTGACGGGGCTCAAGTGGGGCGCGTATCGATCTGTCCACTAGCGCCCGAGAGCTGCTTACGTGGAGGGAGTGTGAGGAGGCCCGGGAATTGCAGAGACCAGGTAAGACAGTGAGGAGGTGAAGAGGAGAGCAGGTAAGACAGTGAGGAGGTGAAGAGGAGAGCAGGTAAGACAGTGAGGAGGTGAAGAGGAGGACAGGTAAGACAGTGAGGAGGTGAAGAGGAGGGCAGGTAAGACAGTGAGGAGGTGAAGAGGAGGGCAGGTAAGACAGTGAGAGAGTGGGGAGAGGGCAGGTAAGACAGTGAGAGAGTGGGGAGAGGGCAGGTAAGACAGTGAGGAGGTGAAGAGGAGGGCAGGTAAGACAGTGAGAGAGTGGGGAGAGGGCAGGTAAGACAGTGAGGAGGTGAAGAGGAGGACAGGTAAGACAGTGAGGAGGTGAAGAGGAGGGCAGGTAAGACAGTGAGAGAGTGGGGAGAGGGCAGGTAAGACAGTGAGGAGGTGAAGAGGAGAGCAGGTAAGACAGTGAGGAGGTGAAGAGGAGAGCAGGTAAGACAGTGAGAGAGTGAGTAGGAGTACTCTGTACATCCAGGTGTCACAGGGCCCACAGCACATGGTTGCCCCCCTGCCTTTAATAACCAGAGGGGGACCAGACACCACAGGTATTGTTTTTATTTGAACAGGATCAATGTTTGGGTGCAAGGGAAAAAAAGAAGCTTGAATTATTGATCCAGCATCCAGCATCCGACACACATTGGCCATGATCACACGTTGACCGTGAACACACAATGACTGTGAACACTCCTGTACCCTGTATTCTATCACAATGCTGTCTATTTGCATATTGTTGCTTCCAAATGCACCAATGGCCACAGTGCGAATGAAAATAACATACAGCTTCGCACAGTCGGATCTGAAACACCGTGAGCAGCTCATGGCAGGACCTGGCTTGCCTTCCCAAACTTATACTCACGTCTGAAATGAGCTCCTCTTGTTTTATTAAAGAAGAGTTCATTCAAAGAGTAAACTACCCACCCAAGAGGAGTGACACCCCCAAAAAAAAAGAAACCCAACACAAATAAATCAACTCTCTACAACATTTTCTACACTTCCTGGGCATAAGTGTGATGCACTGTGTAAATGACAGAATTCACCAACACACCAAATAACCCACAACAATACTAAAAGGGCCATTAAAGGAGGCCGTGATGCCATTTGATGTTTTCACACCCTGAGTGCAGCGGTGGCGTGTGGGCAGTTTTGGAAGGCAGCATGCCCTGGATGGTTTGAGATGTGGGTGTGTGTGTTGGGAGTGGGGGAGGGAGGAGGAGGGCTGCCCGTGGCCCAGGGGGGAGGCAGGGGGAGTCACAGCAGGCACGCTGCCTGGCCACGGCCGGGGGACTCGTCTGCTGGGAGCTGATTACGCTCTCTCTCATTATCCAGCCTGTGTGTCTAATGGACTGTGACAGCAGCATGCAGCGTGCCGGAACGCTGTCCCTCCACCCCTTAAAGCCAATTAAACCCACTCCGCCCTGCGCCCCTTCCCTCTCTCTCTCCTTCTCCCTCTCTCTCTCCATCCCACAGAACTGTTCCCTGTTCCTCTTCTGTCATCCCTCTCTCTTTATCAATAAAATTCAATTCAATTCAATTGTGCTTTTTTTTTGGCCAAGCAAAAATTTAATACGTGTTGCCACACCAGTTACATGCGATGTAAAGAGCTGCAAAAGAAACAACTACAGTACAGTATAGAACGCAAACATGTATTTGCACAGATATAGGTAATTATAGAAAATACGTATAATATACTGTATTTATTGTGATTTATTTCAAAGGAGAAAAAAGAAAGCATTAAATGAAAACTGAAGTGAACTATGAATATTTCTCCTGTTCATCGACACACAAATATACGTGGACACATAGACACACAAGCACACACACAAAGTGAAACCGTGTAAATATACACCAACGCCTGATGTCTGACCCAGGTAGATAAGTGCAAATGAAAGCAGCCAAAATGATACAGTTTCTCTACGTTTCTCCAACACAGCCGGCTGTGTCATTTCACAGGTCATTGGTCTTCCAATAAAGAACAATGTAGACAAACCGTGATTAACAATAATCCCCCCCTATCGCACTAACCTAATTTACTTTAGGAAATCCCAATCTATCAAAAAAAATGTCTACTCTGAATACATGCAGCGGAAACCAATTGTGTTTTTTTCCAATCTCAGTTGGTTCAGACAGGTGCCTTAACATGGCTAGAGCACAGCGAGCTGCACTTTAAATTGAGGGTTATGTTTGCTGTGTGAGGTTATGCGATGAAATCAGATGACCTGTATGGGTGTGGGTGTGGGTGTGTACATTGCTTTAGGGGGGGAATTCTGAGCTTGTCCATCCCCCACCCTTCAAGGCCACCTCGGATCATTCACAAAAAAAGGGCTAAACCTCTTGCTTCCTTATTTACTCAATGAGCTATATTTGGATATAAGGATGCTACTAATTTGGTTGAATCACTCAAAGAATGGAACAAGTGTATTGTATGTGTGCTGGCACATGTAGACGGATTTCCCTTCCTTCAAGTTCCCTCCTAACTGCAGTCCATTAATAGATCAAAGATACCAGTCACAAAGACCAACATGGGGGTGTTTCTACTGAGACGAATTCCACATAATATCACACTGTGGGAACATTCATGTTAACAACATTCCCACCCCAATATTGCAAGTGATATAATACATGTTAAATGTTATGAAATGCATAGCAAATAAATGTTTAAAATTCAGATTTTTTACGTCTCTCACTGTTAAGATGAAACTGTGTTGGTGTAGTAGTATGCCATCAAAAATGAACGTGGAAACAGGAGTATTACAGTTACGCATGTGAAGAACTTAAAGGAGTACACTGCTGATCCACCCCTCAAGTCCCACTTTGGGGAAAAGTATGGGTCTTTGATTTAACTAGGTGAAACAAAACAGGCATTGCAAATGTTATGGTTACACAAACAAGAGTTCAAAGGTCCAAGATTCTGATGCAAATAAGAACATAAGAATGTATGATGACGAACAGCCCATTCAGCCAATCAGGGCTTGTCATTTGCCATGAAACTGGGTAGGCATTAAGGACATCAGGGTGGCTCATCCTGCTAAAGCACTGGCTTTCAGTGTCGCGACATGCCCCATGGTCTGACAGTGCCAGCCCTCTGGTCGAGCATAAAACTGCAATTTGCCCGTGCTAGCCTCAGTGCCAGGACTGCAGAGGGAAAAGAAGCAGCAGCTGGCAGAATGTGTGTTTGGAGGAGAACTCGTGACTTTCTGCACTCTCCCAAATTGACAGACGAGGTAGCAGTGATGAGACTGACCTAAGAATATGATTGAGTATCCCAAATTGGAAGAAATTTGAAAAAGATTATTTCCCATTTACTGTATAGAGGGTCTGACAAGAAAAGTCTCACATATTGCCCTGCAGTACTTATATTTAGGAATGCAGTTTATTCGTATTTTGTATTTTCACTTCAGGGTGAATGTCTCTCCTCAATTATTGTCACCATATTCATTCATTCATTATCTAACCAGTTTATTCCTTGTCAGGGTCGCAAGGGGGGCTGGAGCCTATCCCAGCATGCATTGGGCGAGAGGCAGGAATATACCCTGGACAGGTCGCCCGCCCCCCTATGAGAAAATTAACACAAATCTGGCCTCCCGGGTGGTCTAGCAGTTACAACACTTCACACTGGCCACTGCAACCAGGGTTCGATTCCACCGGCCTCGCCACAGTCGGCTCTGGCCAGGAGTGCCACTAGGGGGCGGCAATTGGCTGTCCGCCCCAGGGACGGAGGGAAGCCTACATGAGTTTGCTGCGTATAGGAGTGGCTCTGGAGTATTGAAGTGACAGTTGATGGCTTGGCAAGTGCCGTCTCGGAGGAGATGATACTTCGCCTTTGTCACTGCCGGTCACAGGGCTACGGCAGCGAACTCACAATACGAGGTGGGGATTGACATGAAAAGTAGAGGGTGTAATTGCTCAAATCTGAAACAAATTCTTTAAAAAATGTAGTCACAAAAATCAATTGAAAGTAGAACTGGGGCAATCTGTCCCCAGAAAATCTGAATGATTTTGAGGAATATAACATCTGAGTCTCTATATTTTCTGGTGTAATCTTTCAAGATGCATGAGTGATGTGAGTCTCTCTTCCTCAATTAAATCAAATGCAAATACAATTGAAATGAATCTTTACTCACTTACAGTAATAATAAGCAAACAAAGAACAAAAATGATATGCAAGAATATTTACAGTATATTTAAACACATGCTATACACACACATACATTTTCATTTCAACTGATGGGACCTATTTGTAATGTATGTATTACTGAGCAGTGTTTCTCCAACTCTTTTGCGGATCACAGTCATTGCACAATCTTTGCACCTTAGGTTTCCAGGATCTTCTTTATACACTGCTCAAAGAAATTAAGGGAACACTTAATCGTCACACCAAGTCAATAAAAAAACTTCTGGGATATCGATCTGTCCAGTTAGGAAGCATAAACTATTGTGAATCAATTTCACCTGCTTTGGTGCAAATGAAAGTGACAACAGGTGGACAGGAGAGGCAACAGCAAGACAACCCCCAAAAAGTAAATGGTTTTGCAGGTGGTGGCCACAGACCATTTCTCTCTCCTTATCCTTCCTGACTTATTTTTCTCTAGTTTTGTATTTTGCTAGTGCCCTTGTCACTACTGGTAGCATGAGGCAGTACCTGCAGCCCATTAAAGTTGCACAGATAGTCCAGCTCCTCCATGATGGCACATCCATACGTGCCGTCGCAAGAATGAGGAGAGCTGGACAGGGCCGTAGAAGGGCAACAACCCAGCAGCAGGACCGGTATCTGCTCCTTTGGGCGAGGAGGAACAGGAGGAGCACTGCCAGAGCCCTACAAAATGACCTCCAGTGGGTTACCCGTGTGCATGTTTCTGACCAAACTGTCAGAAACAGACTCCATGAGGGTGGCATGAGGGCCCGATGTCCTGTAGTGGGACCTGTGCTCACAGCCCAGCACCGTGCAGCTCGATTGGCATTTGCCAGAGAACGCCAGAATTGGCAGGTTCGCCATTGGCGCCCCGTTCTCTTCACAGATGAGAGCAGGCTCACACTGAACACATGTGACAGACGTGAAAGAGTCTGGAGACACTGTGGCGAACGTTATGCTGCCTGCAACATCATCCAGCATGACCGGTTTGGCGGTGGGTCAGTGATGGTCTGGGGAGGCATATCCTTGGAGGGCCGCACAAACCTCCACGTGCTAGCCAACAGTACCCTGACTGCTGTTAGGTACCAGGATGAAATCCTCAGACCCATTGTCAGACCTTACGCTGGTGCAGTGGGCCCTGGGTTCCTCCTGGTGCAGGACAGTGTGTAGGCAGTTCCTGGATGACGAAGGCATTGATGCCATTGACTGGCTCTCATGTTCCCCAGACCAGAATCCAATTGAGCACATCTCGGACGTTATGTATCGGTGCATCCGCCGCCGCCAAGTAGCGCCACAGACTGTCCAGGAGCTCACTGATGCCTTGATCCAGGTCTGGGAGGAGATCCCCCAGGACACCATCTGCCGTCTCATCAGGAGACGTACAGGCACGTGGGGGCCATACACACTACTGAGCCACATTATGAGTTGTCGTGATGAAATTCACACAAGTTGGATCAGCCTGTGATCTCAATTTTTCACTTTGATTTTCGGTGTGATTTTGAATACAGCCCTCAATGGGTTAATGATTTTGGTTTCCATTGACCATTCTTCAGTCATTTTGTTCTCGACGAAGTACACAATGTAATCAATAAAGATTTTCAACTTGAATATTTTGTTCATCGAGATCTGCGATGTGTGATTTAAGTGTTCCCTCAATTTCTTTCAGCAGTGAAAGACTGGTTTTGATTTCTTTCTTTTGAGTTTTGAGATCTCTCTCCTTCTCTTTGTCTCTGTCTCTGTCCCTCTCTTTATCTCACTCTGTCACTCTCTTACACACACACACACACACACACACACATACACACATGCATGAGGTCAAAAATTAACAAGCCATATGGAAAATGGAATCATCTGGTAGAGAATGTATTGTTCAGGAGTGACAGTCTAAAAATAACTTGTGAAATGATACACAACATCAGTTGTGACAGAAATGAGAAAACCGATGGTGGTGGTGTGTGGATTTTTGTCCCCTGATCACAAAAAAACCGAGTGGCCTTATTAGCGCTCGTTCTCGTTATCAGTTATAGAGTACTCTTTTGTGCTTGTGATTGTCTTTGTGTGTTCGTAGACAGCACAACCTTTCAGTGTACTGGTAAGTGTGAGTGGAGGGTGTGTGACCTGACACATAAGTGTGTGTGCCTGCTTAAGTGATTTGCTGAGGAAGACCTGGTGAAATGTATGTGACTGCTTTGCCTATGTGGAAGAGAGACAGAGAGGGCAAGCTGTGGGTGTGTGTGTGTGTGTGTGTGTGAGTGTGTGTGAAAGAGAGACAGAGAGCGAGAACTCTGTGTATGTGTGTGTGCTTGTGTGAAAGAGACAGAGAGGGAGAACTGTGTGTGTCTGTGAAAGAAACAAAGAGCTCTCCTCTGTGTGTGCGTGTGTGTGTATGTGCGTGTGTGTGAAAGAAGAGAGACATAGGGAGAGCTGTGTGTGTGTGTGTGTGTGTGTGTGTGTGTGTGTGTGTGTGTGTGTGTGTGTGTGTGTGTGTGTGTGAAAGAGACAGAGAGAGGGAGAGCCCTGTGTTTGTGTGTGTGTGTGAGAAAGATACGGAGAGGGAGAGCTCTGCATATATATGTATGTGTGTGTGTGTGTGTGTGTGTGTGTGTGTGTGTGTGTGTGTGTGTGTGTGTGTGTGTGTGAAACAGGCCGAGAGAGTGAGATTTATGTGTGTGCGTGTGTGTGTGAGTGAGAGAGAGAGAGATAGGGATAGCTATGTGTGTGTGAGAGAGAGAGAGAGAGAGAGAGAGAGAGAGAGAGAGAGAGAGAGAGAGAGAGAGAGAGAGAGGGGGGGGGATAGTAGGGGAATGCAGCGAGCCCTGTGGCGACAGTCTTGTCGAAAACACAATGGGTCCCCTGACTGCAATGACAACCATTAACGAGGCTTCATCAGTGTGCCCATCTGACCCTTTAATTAAAGCAGTGGCAGCCATGCCCGCACCTTCAAATGAGACCAGCCGGGCAGAGCAAGCCACTGCACCCGCACCGCTGCCTCATGAATAATTCACAGCGTTGCTGCTGGGGCCCATTACAGCAGGCTTGCCCAAGAGATGTCAGCTCCCCCTGCTGGCCTGGTGGTATCCTGCAGCCTGAAAAAACCTGTTTCGCACTCCCTCCGAGCCTCTCCAAGACTCCTTCCAGTGCTCTCACAGACTCAAAAACCTGGCAACACGTCATCCCTAACAACATATGCTTTTTTTTATTGTTGCCACTATCAGTGATAGTACTGTTGCTGTCATCATCATCATATTTATTTTATTGTTATTATGAACTTTTAATCTCCCTCTTGGTTGTGTTGCTTTAATGAACATTCTGCTCATCATGCCATTAAACGTCATTTGAATGTGGAAATTGAGTGAGGGAGAGAGACTGACTGAAGGAAGGCTGAAGGATAAATAAACTGAGAAACAGAGAGGAAGAGAGAGAACACAAGAGAGAAAAACAAAGTTAGTCTGTCCAATCATTCTGTCTGAGGCCATATAGGGACTCAGTAGCACAGCACATACAGTGAAGAATGGTTACTGGGGCGGACGACTTGTCTACAGAATGTTCTGGTAGAATCCATCAGCTCAGAGGCATTCTTCTCCCTCTACCACATGGCAATAAGTAAACCAACTGAAATCTCTGGCCTTAACATTCTTTTCTTAACTTTTTTAATATTTCTTTTTCATATAAATATTTCTGACTGGATGTGGATTTTTTCTTTTTGGCTGGGAAGGAGAAAAACAGATGCCTCTGTGGTTAGCAGTGGAGCTCACTCCCTGGTATTGGAGATGGATTCCGAAGAGGTCGGATTGCAGGAGTACAGTAACTGAAGTGTCTTTTTCTGAGTGGCCCTTGAGGTATTGATTTGTTTTAACCTACTTTAATATGAGACAGCATCACGCTAGCTTTCCACGGGCAGCTTGCCGGCCACCACAGAAAGGTCGATACAACCGCCGGTCTGAACAATCCCCTCCCCAGCTTTGAAGACAACTGTCTTTTTATTTTCAACATACTGTGATGAGACAGCAGGGTGTTGTTTTCAGGGCAGTGCAAGACCAAGCACTCAAAGCCCAACTCTCCGTTCCTACTCAAAGGGGGAGCGAGCGAGCATGTTGTTTGTAAGAAAGATGCTAAATTAATGTTCAATTAACCTAGATGATATATAATCTAAAATATTTTTGTGTTATTTGTCTGCATGTGCCAAGTCTATTGTTATCGGTCAGAATTGCATATTGTTATGCTTGTTTATGCTTCCTAGTAAAAATTAAACACCTACAAATTTGAAGCTGTCCACATCATACTTGTTCAGCTTGTACCTTATTGAACTTATTTGGCCACGATTTGATTTGGTTTTATTGAAACACTAGGTTTTTTTTTTATTAATTGAAGCATTTATTTTTTTCAAATTGAGTGAGTTCTGCATTTTCAAAAATTAATGAAATTCTGAGACCATGCTTGTTGCCCAGCAACCAGAATGGCAATTGAACATGAAAATTGCCCTCTGCTTGCCTCCCTTTGGCTAATTTTACTACCAGGATGGCAAAGTGGTTGGAAACCCCTAAAAAGCTGTATCGCATAGCTAACATGAGCTAAGTATAGTACCAGGACTTGAGTCTCCTTGGTAGTAGAATATGTGGTTTGAATTAGCTAGATTTCCTTTGCCCTTCTAGTGTATTTCCCCCCTTAAATTTAGATGTATTTGAAATCCTCCCAATACAATCCTTATTTTAGAGTCGGGAGCCATTTTAATTTCAGGTAACATTCCTTCATAGACACTCTTTATTTTTGGCCCTTTGTTAATATTCCCTATCTGGCTTGGTTGTTTATTGACACAATACAGAAATAGAGACTAGATATATCATGTGGCGTGCAAAGAAAATCACTATCCAATACCCAAGCCACCATGTGTGAAAAAGCTGGATAAGCCACCTTGCATGTGCATATGTTTTAATGTAAATGGATAGCACTGGAGTAAAAGCATTTGCATCAGCAGTGTCAGTACATGGTTTTTATTTCAGGAGGAAAAAAATAAATCTTGTCTGCAATGCTGCAAAGGTCAGTCTGACATGCACTGCAACAGCATCTTAGAGGGAATTACAGATAAGTAGCACCGAGGTCAATCAGAGCACAGCACGGGCCCGGTGCCTTGGCTTTCTTAAAGAGCATGTGCGATGGTGCACTACTCCAACATCTGCAGTCTCTGACAGGAACGCTTTTAAACAAGCACTCTGACACATGTTCACACATACACTTGCACATACACTTACACACACACACAGGATACACACACACTGATGCATGCAATTACAGAAACAAACATGCACATACACAGAAAGAGCAGTACGTACATAGCACACACACACACACACACACCCACACACACACATGCACATGCACATGCACATCCACACACACCCGCTGCACGGCTCGGTGCACATCCTGCACAAAGTCAGGGGAAAGTGGGAATTAATTGAAGGTGAACGACAGACTCTCCTTCCCTCTGTCCCCCTGGGACTTCCTTCAGCCATCCTCTCTCTCCCCCTCTGTCTCTCTCTCTCTCTCTCTCTCTCTCTATCTCTCTCACATACAACCATTTAATTATTTTGTGCTTCATTGCCTCTCTCCTCTTATCACCCCCATCAACAAAAATAAAATGTCTCTCTCATTACCTGGCACCCTATTCTCACCAGGTCCCCTGTCAATCCCTTCCAGTGGAATCCCCCCCAAAATCAATTATTTGTGTACATGCAGTCTAGGCACCTCCATAATTTGTATCCTGGCCCTAGGGTCAAGGTCAAGGGCAGATGTGGCCATACCCCCTCCTGCCCTGCCCCAATACTCGGCCAGCCCCAGCAGACCACTTGTTAACATCCCCTGCAAAATCAGCATTGCTCATCAGCTAGACACACTGACTGCCACTTTTAAACATTTTTTTGAATTTATTTTATTTTTTCCCCCTCTATTTCTTTCGATTCGCCCTCCCCCACAAACCCGCTGCCTGTCACTACGGGGCAAGCTAACTCCCAGAGGCCAGCTAAGGTCCCGCCTCCTCCGAGACAGAACTCACTCACCTACTTCGCTCACCCTTCTCGCCTCTCGGCGAGCTCCTGCCGGCTCACCCTCCCCCCTTCCCCTGGGGTGGACAGCCAATCGCCGCCCCAGACCAGGGCAGTTGGGTTTCGAACCACGGCTGCAGTAGGCAACTTGCATTCCGGGCGAATGCTTTGACGGTTCCGCCACCTGAGGCCCCTGCCTGCCACCTTTTGTACAATTTTATTTTTTTAAAGCAAGTGTCACTTCAGTGATCTTTACGATCCTGGGCTTTGGAAGTTTGGATTTAAACTGAATTTGAAGGACATCTAAATAGGGGGAAAGTTTCATATTTTGATCACGGTATCATTTTTTTTTGCTTTGCTTTCAAAGGAATGTCCTCTGTGTCCTTTGTAGCTTTTAACTGCCAATCAAACACATTGACTCTACACACACACACACACACACACACACCTTTTAAAATTGCTTAGACCTTAAAAGACCCCTCACAATGTCCCCCCAACACCTGCCCCTCCAACCCAGCCCCCCTTCCAGGCGCATCATGCCTCAATGTCATCCCATCGATTGACTTGATTCTAATGTCCCTGCAGTGAGTTGGCACGGTCAGACACACTCACACAAGGCAATCCATCATGGAGACTCAAATGCCTTCCTTAGCTTGACAGTGGTGGTTGGGGGAGGGGGTGGTGAAAATATCTAACCTGTGCCTCTGCCTGCCAGCTCCCCCCCCCCCCCTTCCTGACCCAAACAGACCGAATCTGCAGAGGGATCTGTCAACCCCCACGCTACACTTTATCGATGTGCACTGCCCTTGCTTGGCCGAAAACGCAGCCACAATTATAGCGAGCGGCTGACAAGTAACCAATAAGCCCCCCACACGCGCGCGCGGTTTCATTGTTTTGGGTCTTTTAAAAGAGTTCCTCAGTGGAGCTGGGCTAACTGCCAGTCCTCAGGGGGCAGGGGGAACACAAAGACTGCTTGACTTGAGCTACATCACCAGCACGTGTAAAGCAAGCTAATGATGGATGACACCTACATGGGAAAAAGGAGTAAACATAATACCTATGAGAGGATGAGGGGAAGGTACAAAAAAACACACCAAGAAATCCATCCATTATCTAAGCCGCTTATTCCTGGTCAGGGTCGCGGGGGGGGGGGCTGGAGCCTATCCCAGCATGCGTTCCGGGCGAGAGGCAGGAATACACCCTGGACAGGTCACCAATCCATCGCAGGGCACACACACCATTCACTCACACACTCATACCTATGGGCAATTTAGACTCTCCAATTAGCCTAACGTGCATGTCTTTGGACTGTGGGAGGAAACCGGAGTACCCGGAGGAAACCCACGCGGACACGGGGAGAACATGCAAACTCCGCACAGAAAGGCCCCCGGCCTGGATTCGAACCCGAGACCTTCTTGCTGTGAGGCGACAGCGCTATCCACTGCACCACCGTGCCGCCACACCAAGAAATATTTCCTGAAAAGTATTCCACATTGGCGTACACCTTCGACGGCACAGAATGATGACAACAGCACAAGATGTGTTCAAGTGCCTGACAGAAAATAGAGAGGCTTATTACTGACAAACACAGATACGGTAAACGTAATGACAAATAACAGTGAGGGCTGGGCAAATAGTCAAATTGAAAAATGACAAGAGAATATGTGCTGGCGTGTCTTGTCATTGACTGTATTTGCAGCCATAATGATATGTCCCTGATATAAAGAAGTATATATAAAGAAACAAGGTGGGCCCAGGAGTCACACATGCACTGCTCACACTTACGCATGAAGTGATGAACAGTCTACGGCACAACACTTTCAGAATTTTTTTGAATGCTATTTGTTTTTGTTTTTATAGTGTTTTATTAGTGACTCACTGATTTCAACTAATCATAGTGTTTTGAGAAGAGAGTCTTGTGATTGGATCAAATAGTTCAGTGATAGTGACAGAAAATGTCAGATCCACTCATTATGGGGTCTGTGAAGCCTCGCTCTCCCATCGCTAGGGGACAGTGGCTCATTTGGTGATACCACGGGTGTGGTAGTGCCAGGGCAGGGCGGGGTAGGAACAGGAGAAAGAGAAAAGCATAGAGGAAGGGTGAGAGGGAAGAAATGGAGTGACAGCACAAAAAAGAATAAGAGGTGCACAGGCAGGAAGGAATTTAAAATGAGAGAGAAAGAGAGAGATGTCACATCTTTATAAATACTGCTCCAAACAGGTAGGACAAATGAACACAGCGGTGAAAACTGTGGGACACAGGGGTCCCCAGACTTGTCAATTTAAAACAAAGCTCACCAGTTGCCGAGAGTGATCGAATTTGCCACTCTAATGGACAGGCGGGTGGTTATTAGCTGAAGGTGCACCAGAATGCACCAAAGCCCAAATTAAATAAGCCTGTGCAATTAAATAATTTGAGTGATTACTGAAAGAGCTCAGGTGGAAAAGACTCTATCCTGCACCCTCAGCTTGGAGATGAACTCAAACAGTGGGCACTCTCTTGTCACAGGCCACAGCAAATCTCTTCCATTTAACCTCTTCCAGGAGAGAGACCTGGTCCCAGACACCAGTTAGTCCTACTAACTAGTTCAATTTAGTCGTCCAACTAAATAGATAATATATAATAACAATTATGAATCATTTAAAGCAAATAAATAATAAATGCCATTAAGATGTGTGCATCCTAGTCCAAAGGTGAGGACAGAACTCCCTGTCCTGAGGTGGGGGGAGGGGGTGTAGTTCCCAGGTGTAGTCACCCCCCCCCCCACCCCCACTGGTGTCCTCTTTCAGAAACCTCCTGTTCCTTACACCACTGCTGTTAGCCTGACCAAAATACCACACACTAAATGAGTAAACAGATAAATTCACAGAAAAACTGAATTTGACTTCGGGCTACATGGCTTGAACTGTGAGGTGGCCTCGGGCAGTCTTCTTCATTCCTCGTTTAATTGTTTTCTCCCCAGAGGAAAGATGCGGATCTCCCAGGACACAAGTGGGGCTGCGGCTGAAGTGCCTTTTTTATATTAAAACAAATACAGAGTACAGAAATGTCATTCTGGGTCCATGAAAGGACAAGCTTCTCTGATTATTGTCTTCATTATAGAACTATGTTAGAAATAAGTTATAAAATTACAATGCACTGCACAATTATAATGCAAGACACTGCATACAGTTTACTGCTATCAGAAATAATGCACCCCCCTCCCACAGAGAACTCTCAGCTCAATGGAAGCAGGGACATTAGTGTGAGGATGAGATCATGTCATGCTCTTTCTTCACAGGGCTACTGAGGGAGAGGGAGTCGGGAGTCGGGCACCGTGGCAACGAGGAGCAGTGACACGCCACCTTTCAGGTGACAGGCTTCCCGTCAACAGTGCCGGCGAGGCGTCGCCGGAGGCAGTTCGGGGGTGAACACCTGGAGCCTCACCGACAGCAACACCTGCTGCCCCCGCTGGCCGCCATCATTTGCACCTGGCTCCAGCTGAAGCAGCTGAATAGGTATCTTTACCGCTGCACGTCTCAAAAAAGAAGCATAGCAAAACAGGTCCACAGTATGGAGGGAAGAGAGGGAGCATAGGAAACAAAATGTAAGGCCCTCACTACATGGTGAAGAAACCATTTTCCTTTTTAAATTCTAAAATAAGGGGAATTAATATGATTTTTCCATGTTTTTCCCCCCCAGCCTGTAAAATAAAGGCATAAAACCGTAACAGAAATTTTTTTTTTTTAAAGATTTTGTTTCTGATTTGATCCCATTTTCTTCCAATTCTAGCCAATTACACCTGCTATTTTATGTCAATCCCCCCCTAGTAATCTGAGTTTGTTGCCGTAGTCCTGTGACTGGTAGTGACGAAGCATCGTCTCCTCCGAGACAACACTTGCCAGGCCGTCGACCGTAACCCGGTGCTCCAGAGCCACTCCTGTGCGCAGCGAACGTCCAGTTGGCTTGCCTCCCCACTCCCTGGGGCGGACAGCTAATCACCACCCCTGGTGGCACTCTCGGCCAGAGCCGACTCTGGCGCGACGGGGAATTGAACCCCGGTCTCAGTGGCCAGCGTCGGACGTTGTAACCACTGAACCACCCGGGAGGTGTGGCTTGACATTCTTACTGGTGATGGACAGCTACTTAGGGGTTAAGAGTCTGGTTACCCAAAACTATTAAATAAAGTTCCCTCTCCCTTTCATTATACCCCCCGCCCCCAGAGATATTTAATTTGTGGTTACGCTTTTGCATCTTACGTTATGAATAGCAAATCTTATAGGCTTATGTCAAACATCTGAGTCAAGCACTGAAGCCACCCCTCTTCACATCCTCATTACCATAGCAATACTATGGACTACCAGGTGCAGGTGCCATCTATAGTATATCAATGTTATGCTACTTTACACCACAAGTGATTCCTTTTGTCTTTCCACAAGTTTCCACCAAAGAAGAAAGACTCCATCATCGTACCTCCATCACAACTTGCCATCCAGAATGAGAGTAACAACTTAAAACTGATGCTTTTTTATCTACTATTATAAACAATGATCTTTAGGCTATATTTTGAAACTATGGCAAAACAATGGTTCTGTTCATGTTGGTCATTGGTCCTTAGTGGACGTCCACATGGCTGATTTCTTTGGTAAAGCAAAGCAGTGGCAAAATAGATCATTTGCTTTCATATTTCCCACATGAATTCAGTTGTGTATTAATTTGTCCATTTAGCAGGAGACCGAGGTTATGGAACAGATGACATTTGACGGACTTCTCTCTCAGCTTGCACCATGTCTGATCAATCCACATAAAATGACTGCCGAACAGCGGTGGTGGTACACACGATTAAAAGGCTGCCAGCTTATCTTATCTCGACTGATTTGAAACGGCGTCCGCTGTGAGGAGACTCCTCCCCTGATGAGAGCAGGACGTCACTTCAACGGGAGCACTCGGGACAGAAAAGTGGAGGAGGAGGAGGACGTGGGAACACAGTGGCGACGGTGGTTTTGTGTATTCTCACATCCTTCCTGGCTGGGACTCCCGAGCGCCAACTTGTTCTGGCACCGGCTCTACAGCGCGGGCACATGCAGCCACCAGCTGGCACTCGCGGCCCTCCGATAAGAATTGTTCAGAACGTGGCACTCGTTCAAAAACTTTTTCACTTCCCTGAACCCCCTACGCTGCGAACGAGGATGGCATGTTCCCGCCAACTAGGCTCTTTGTCTGAGAAGCTCCCCTCCAGTTGAGGAGTAGTATCGTCAAAGAGCCGTCCCTCCACCAGGAAAGCAGACAGAGCTGGCACCTTCAATCACAGCCTCAATTTTAACGGGGATTCCAAGGCGGAAACATCGGCGACTAATGACCGGGCTTGACTGTGCGTCTTGTGAACCCGTGATGCAACACGGATTCGATGTGGAATTAATTTATTCAATTGTTTTTGGTTTTTGTTATTATTATTATTACTTCTTTTTTTTTACACACCACGATGCTCGAAAACCGCTCACTTCTCTCTATTGAAATGAACAGGCTATTTGCAGCACCTTTGTCCCCGCGGACCGGGAGCGTGGCAGAGCGGTAATTTCAGGCAGAAGAGGCGCAGGAACCCATGCGGTGAGGCACATTTGGACCCTGGGCGACCGGGCACGCTGGCACGCTGGCACACCGGCAGTTGGCACTCTCCCGGCTCCCGGGCTGGCAGCCAGTGCCGAAGCCGCCACTCACGGGCAACGGTAGGCGGTGGCGATGCCGGAGTTCGAGTCGGGAACCGCCGTACGTAGAAGGAGAGAGCAGAGCCCCCTCTCCCGCGATAGCGGGGTGGAAGTCGTCACAGCGCCAGAACACGTGTGGAGTTGGCACCAGATGAGGATGTCTTGGCAGGCGCCCCGCGCCCAACCCACCCCCCCTTTGCCCTGCTTGGAACACATGGCACGTCAACGGCATCTGGCCCACGCCGGCTCTCAGCAGCTGCGCTTTGTCTTCGCCAGTTGGGACACTTGGCACAGCCACTTCATCAACTACCTGTGGCTCTCCCGGGCGGGGAGGGGGCAATGAATTATTCTGTGCTGCAGCTGCAAACTTGACTTCCATCCAAGAGATACAGCACGTACGGCGCTGTAAACGTGGGGAGGGGGTGCGTCTCATGCCGCACACATACTGGACTTAACAATCCGTCATCATTGCCGTTGGAATCCGAGCTTTAGTGGGGGGGGGGCATTTTCTCCGGGTATATGGGCAGCAGAGGCGATGGGAACAGAGAATGGAGATGGCCTTGAAGCTGCTCCACTCTTTGTTTTGATGTTTTTTTCCAAGATCCTCAAGAGCGATTCTCACAAAAACATGAACGGTTCCCACAAACAACACCCATTTTACCGTTATTTGAATGTACCTTTAAAAAAAATTATGGGCTACAATATCTATAATGCAATTCTCAAGGATAAAATGATAAGCTTGATGCTGAAAGAAGTGGAATGGCAGAGACTTGTACGGGAGAAATAGGTTTACCCGGGGCACAGTTGTGACATCCCGCACTTCCTGTAGAGTTCATGTGGAGTTCTACACAGTCCCGGTGCTGCTCTAGTGTATGCGCCAGATGGATCTAGGCTGCTTCATGTGCTTGTTGTGATTTGAATGGGAGCTCAGTAACACACGATGCACTCCCATCTGTGTTTTCCACAACAGCACCAACAACTGATAATGTCTACCGTGAACGTGCCAAATGCTACCATTTCTGGGATCGCTCCCAAAGCCACAGCCTGCACCTTTCCTGGGGTGATTGCATCATCAGTATGAGCAGGAGTTGGTAAAAACAAATCTTGGTTATATCTGTAAAAAGGTACTTGGCAAAGATCCTCTGATTCAGAAAATGAGCAAAATAATTTTTGCAGTTAGTCCCAGTTAGCTGTGGCTCTGCGAACGGCGCTCAGGAGTTTTCCCAGAGCAGGACAACAAAATGCGGGGATAACGGAGAATGGTTTCTGCATGAAGCGCATATTCCTTCGTTTTGTCGATCTAAACATTCCTTCCTCAGGGTGTTGCCTTCAGCAAGCTGTTATGACCTAATAATATGCTTAATTGGTTGTTGTTTTTTAATTTACAGTGGAGAGGGAAAAAAAAGTATTGCGGCCAAATGGATCGTTTCTGTTAAGGCTCTGAGGCGAGGAAAGTAACCTGGTGGGAGCTGACTCCATCTGCGGTGGTGGTTGGGGGTGGGAGGCGTGGGTGTAGGGGGGGCTGACCCAGTTTCACCCACGCCCAATTGTGCCACGCTCTGAGCATATGGGCAGCAGCCGCATTGGGGGGGTAAATCGTCAGAGAAGAAGATGCTCACAAAGAACATGTGACACACATCTGTGAAGATGATGTGAACCTGTCACACGTCTGTTCCCTTCCTCCCACATATGTCATGTCCATCATCATACTCTGGAAGCAGTGGTGTGTGTGTGTGTGAGGGCCGGGGTGTGGGGGAGGGGGGGTGTAGTGACCCACCCCCTTCTGTGACGTGGGCTGAAACTGAGGTACCAAGTGGGTCTGCCATTTCTGTGCATGTGTATAATTGCATTTATGGCCACATGGTGAATGGGGGCGGGGCTCAACAGCCAAGGATCAGACCAGAAATAAATTGGCGTCACCTACCTGCTCTTCTCACCCAGAGACACAGAGACAGAATGGATACCCTTTCACGCAGCGGGAGCAGACGGGCTGGCAGAGAGTGCCGGAGGCTGGCAGGGTCGCGGCCTTGCTGGCTGGCCAGGGCCAGTGGCACTGGAAGCCTCGCAGACGGCCGATGTTGGCAGGGAGCAGATGTGAATGGTTTGAGAGCATGGAGCTCCAGCCACAGGGGACCCGGGCGTGTTAAGCGCATATGGGATCATAATCGTTGTGGTTTAAGCTCCATATCCTTTCATAACGTCTGCGATCAATCACGGGTGGCCCACGTCCTCCATCTTATTGTTCCCGCCGTCATATTCCTTGTGTTGTGAAATTCCCCTTCTTTAGAAGGTTTTTTTTCTTCTTCTTGTTCTTTATGGAGGTCCTCCAATCAAAATACAGAATAGACTAATAAATAAATACATGTGGAAATATATACAGAAATCAAAACATACAATTATAATTTTTTTTATTTAAATTTGAAAACATCTGTAGATAAATAAATAAATGATATATTGTTTTTTCATATATTTATTCATTTGTGCATCTATTCACAATTTATTGTGTATTGATCCTTTTATGTATTTATTATTTTAATTCTGTGTGTATTCTCTTCTGTTGGCATGCAAATTAATGGGTGTCAATCAACACTCCAGTTGTACAAGACAGTCAGCAAAATCTTCACCCTCCCTGTTATCACACCACCCATGGTCAGTTTTCTCTTCGATACAAAGTTGCAATAACCTGAAACAATCATCCTAACATTGCTTTAGAATCTTCCTCTCTCAACATCTACAAGAATAACTTAAGGACGTTTCTGATTAACCAAGTCAGTAATTAGGCTACAATGCACACATACACACGCATGCTTGCATTTATATGCATGCGCGCACACACTAACTCACACACACACACAATCACACTTCATTCATTTTTTGGAATTTAGATTTTTTTTGTTTTCTTTATTTTATTTTAGAGCATAATGTTTCTTTTTTGTTGCTTGTTGCTTTTTTGTTTTGTTTATCTGTTTGCTTTGTTTTCAGGGTGAGGCACTCTATAAGCCCCTCTGGGTTTCTAGCCCCATCCTGCACTGTATATGTGATTAAAAAGTCTTATTACTGACTTCCTCTGTTTTTAAACCATTGTGCAAGTAAATAAAGTAAACTAAACTAAAGTGGGAACTCGCCATTTACTGTTGTTCTACCAGGCCAGTCAGTGTAATCAATTGAGTGGTGACTGATCTTTTATTGCATGATGTCCTGACTAGTTGGTCAGAAGATCCGGTGTTGTGCCATGGGATACACCCCAAGCATCAAATGCTATTTAGATCTCAGTGACTTTAAAAGAGGAGTGATTGTTGGGGTACAATTGGCAGGAGCTTCAGTGATGAACACTGTTCAACTTGTTGATGTTTCACGAGGAACAGTGGCTAAGGTGATGTTGGTATGGAAGGAAAGACATCAACTCGGGGCAACTGCGGTTGAAAGCACATACTCCTTAACCACAATGTCCGTGCATTGGTTCAACATGCAAAGCAAAATAGACCAGCAACTCTGAGTTGACTGCAAATATCAACCTTGGGTGTGAGCATATTGGCTCGTGGTAGCCCAACACCCTTGGCCAAGACACTTTAAATTGGTGTTTCCTTTATTTGTGCAGTATTTTTTGCAGTAACCTGTATGTTACCTGTGTGAGTTTGGTGGGTGTGAGTCTTTCCTAGCCAAAGTCTCACACCAACCGCACAAAATGGTATGTTTTCTTCAGCTCTTGTTATATTTAATTATTTACAAGTATACTTGGACCAGATGTAGTAAGTATATGCATTTGTAATTCTATAACAGTGGACCAGGCTACATTTTCACAAACGCTGATCTCCTGGTTACGAAAGCTATTGTTTTTCACCCATATGAGTTTAATCCTTGTGCGTAATTTGTCATGTATGGATTCTGAGCTAGTAAGAAAACAAAAAATTGGTTAATAATGTAAAAAGCTATTGCTCCATGTAACCATGCAAAGATCATTCTAATTCATTTTTAACCATAGTCAGGCTATATTTCCACAGAACATGTTGTCGTGGAATAAGAAAGCTATGCGCTTGTTCATTATTACAGTTTCATAATTGCGTGTTTTGTGAGCATATATTTTGTGGTGTTAAGAAAATCAAAGGTTTAGCCTCTTAAAAAAGAGTGATACCCTTAGTTAAGCTACTTGTTCTTTTTTCAGTGGCAGATTTGAAAGGCTTCTGTTTATGATCCTCAAAACCAGGTAACTTAATGACTATGGTGTGTCCCCACCCCTCTGGCATCAATTTATTGATTTCTTTATATATTTCCAAATTGATGTGTTTATTCATTCATTCCAGCCCCCTTCCCCTGATGTAGTGGTGAAAAAGGTTCTCTCAATTACAACTCTCAGAAGTAACTCTTCAGCAGATCCTTAGCGTGCCAAATTCCTACACTGGGACCTTTTGTCATAGCTAGAGGAATTACCCAACATTCAGATTCACACATTACCCCCGAAGCCCCTTTCAGAACTACCACGCATACATGCAAAAACCGTTCAACTTTTCACAAGGACAAACTCAGTGAACGTTGTCACTCAAGAGAAGACTTTACTGTCACACAGAAAGCAACATCCACAGATAATGTTCTAGCGAACCGCTATTTGAAAATTCTCACCAGTTATGAGCACATGGTTGAGCTAGCGAATCTCAGGATATGTCAAAAAACAATACTAATATATATATACTAATATATTCAAATAAACTTAAATATAGACATTATTACAAGAATATGCATTTAGCTTTCAGACATTTCTACTGGTAGGCTTGTCCGCCATCTTAAAATATTTCATACTCAATTCGGCAGTGATTAGTCATTCACGTCCACATCATGAAGAGCATCAACGAAAGTTTTAATAATGGCGCGCCGCACTGCTATATGTTCAGCTTGTGAGGTTCTACATGTTTCTCTCCATCGAAAACAATGAAGGGCAAACCACAATTGTGTGATTGTGCTTTCGGTGTGAAAGATCCATGACAGTATGTAACATTTCAAAGGTTACGTTTTGTAATGGTGGGCGGCACGGTGGTGCAGTGGATAGCACTGTCGCCTCACAGCAAGAAGGTCTCGGGTTCGAATCCAGGCCGGGGGCCTTTCTGTGTGGAGTTTGCATGTTCTCCCGTGTCCGCGTGGGTTTCCTCCGGGTACTCCGGTTTCCTCCCACAGTCCAAAGACATGCACATTAGGCTAATTGGAGACTCTAAATTGCCCGTAGGTGTGAGTGTGTGAGTGAATGGTGTGTGTGCCCTGCGATGGATTGGCGACCTGTCCAGGGTGTATTCCTGCCTCTCGCCCGGAACGCATGCTGGGATAGGCTCCAGCCCCCCCCCGCGACCCTGACCAGGAATAAGCGGCTTAGATAATGGATGGATGGATGGATGGATGGATGTTTACCATCTTAAACAATCCATCTACCAAGGATCATCTTTTCAACTTTTCTAGTTAATTGCGGGATGATTTCTTGCCTGATTTTAATGTTGCAATTTGGAGTAATTGTCTTGATTGTTGTTTTTCTTGCTGTTAGTGCCCTCCTGTACTTTCGTTCTTGCTGATCTCTTAAAAGTTTTCCCTTGTGGTCTGTGAATAGAACGGTCATCAACATGTCTCAATTATCTCAAGTTCCACTGTCATGCCCGCAAAGTCCCTCAGATACCATCTTGGCCAGTGCATGTAGAAAAGGTTTGATCTTGGATTGCGAGGGTTGCGGTTTGCCCCCTCTTAAAAACTACTCAAACCTCTCAGGCCCTTCCCATGAATATCTGTCAAGTTCATCTCTGCGTGGGACAATTATCCCAGGAATACAGTCTAATTATACAGAAAATTTGGAGCAATTACAATTAAAATATACTGTGTGTCTCTGCTGCAAGCGACTACAGACAGATGGAGTCACACACTTCTCTGTCTGTAATCAGGGGCCAAGCCTCAGCTCCCCACTGAGTTAGGGACCCTCTGCTCAGCTTTCTGCCATGCTGACACCACCCCCGACACCCCGACCCCCCTCACACTCCCACGCCCATAATCACAAGGGCTGTTTGAGCTGAATCTTATCCACCATCTTGTTGAGGCCTGTGAAATAGATGTAGCGCTGTTCGGAGGAGTGAACTTTGCATGAATATTCCATTTCCTGTGCCCTCCATCCTCTGCCAAATCCCACCTGCATTTTATGTTCTCATTAGTGGACAGCTGAGTTTTGGTCATGTGGCTCCTTGGACTGAATGTCCTACACAGCTCTGTGTAATTGCATTTTGCTTCTTTGGCAGGGCATTAGAAGTTCAGGTGCCTCTATCCACAAGCAGAGTTAAGACAAAGGCCACAAGGATGACATCATAATCTTGATGGAGAAGGGTCAGTTGATAGGAGAATTAGTAATGAACTGTATCGGCAAGTGATTTCACGATGGCAATAGAGCAAAACCTGATCTTTATTAAAAACAAGAAAAGAAAAGAACACTGCCTATATTATCAATCGCTGTGGATTGATATGAATTGTGATGTCAATTGTGATTAATAATATATGGATGTTGAGCTGAATTTCAATTGCAAGTATCTCACATCTCACAATAGAAACAACTGAAGACAGGTGGCTCCAGCTCCTTATAAAGTTAGGGGGAGATTGAGAGTTTCACAGTGGTCAGGTTAATTTAGGTGAAGGTGATAACTGATGAAGTCATTCTCAGGCCTGTTTCTATTCCGCTGGTTATTAGGGGTTTTAAAGCAGGCTAGGTTTGCTGATGGCCTACCCCCTAATGAGTTATTGATCCCTTCCTTTCCTTCAACTTCCTTCAGGGGAGAGGAGCAATCTGATTGGATAAGACGGGCAATCAGGACTTTCCTGATTGGGTCTCCAAGACAGTGCAGTCTTTTAGAAATGGGACATCACTGCAGGTTACCATAAAGATTTGTATCTGAAAACATTACTGCCTTTTTGTGATTTCTTGCTTTTAAACATGCTTTAAGCGCATTTCGATTTTTGTAATCTATTCAGTGTGCAGATCTTGAATTTTTTTGCCTGTTTCATTTAATCCATACGTGGTTTGGTCCTTGCATAATTTGTATCACGAATAACTTCCTTTGTTTACGTGACCATAAATGGGGAAGAAAGGGCATGTTTGATTAACCGCATGTTAAAGAAAAAAAAATGAACCAATCAAATCCTACATCTTTTCCCATGTGTGTTTTCATTGCCCTCCTCCTTTTCTTTCCCTACTCACTCAGCATCTGTTTCTTTCTCTTTTCCTCCCTCTCTCTCTCTCTCCCTCTCTCTCTCTCAACTCCCTCCTCTCTCTTTCCCCCTCTCTCTCCTCCTCTCCCTGGTGTTTGTTTCCAGCACCTCCAAGAGAGAGAGCCTGTCACAATTCTGCTGGTGTGTTCACACAGAGACAGTGCCATATGTTGTCTAGCCTCACTAGGAAGAGCCAGTGCCCCCGTCCCCACCTCCCTCTGGCCACAGAGCTGTGACCATGAATCACCTGTGGGGGCATCAGCAGCCCAGGAAGAGGATCGGGCAAACCCATTCTACTGTAGCTCGCCTGCATGTGTTTGGGTTCGGCCACCACATCCTTGTTCAGTAGACAAACTGCTGGACACGGGTGAAAAAAAAATACCCTTCTGTCAAGCTTGTTCATCCATCCGTCTCAGTCGCCAGCTTTACCTCTTCACATCACACACTGCCGTCCCTGTCCCATATCACAGGTGGTGTAAATGTGACATAAAAGGCAGTGGGTGGGACAAGCGTAACAGCTCCACCTAAAAAAAAACGGTATCTGCCATAAAACAAGTGACAAAGCAGGTGTAATATATTGCGCAGGTGGAACACAGTGCTGACCCACTTCTGGGGTGAGTTTGACCTGACATCCCATCCTCGTCCTCCCTCAAGGGATGTTACAAACAACACTGTGTGGAAATGTAGGGGTAAGTAGGTATACGTATATGACTCAAATCAGTTTGCATAATATAGTAATGCAATCATAGAGGGCCTGAAAAGGGGTATCACACCAGACTGCTAGTTCCCTCTGTTGGCTCCACTCAAGCCCCACATGTGTTCAGAGCTATTATAGTAACAGTAACCTTGATGCAGGCCTGGAGTTTTGCGGTAACTTTTTGCCTTGTGTAAGTGCGTGTGCACGGTGATGTGGACAGAGGAGGAGAGAGCTCACATCATGACCACATTCAGCTGCTGAACTGCACTATGATGAAACCAGATAGAATCTGTCTATGCCTCTCATAAAAGGGCTATAGATTATTCCATTCAGTTCTGCAACACCGTCCTTGCGCAATGCAAATCTAACAGTGCTTCTATGGTAGTTGTTTTAAATGTTTTTCCTCGGAGGCATCACAACTTAGAGGCACTGAACTTTGTTTTTCTCTGTATTAATTGGGGGTGGGGGGGTTGGCGGGGTGATCCGCTTTCTGAATTCATCATCCACGGGTGTTCGTTACCACTTTGCATTTCAAGCAGCAAGGTTTAATGCTCAGCTAAATCGCAGGAAGGATTGTTAGGCACGGGTGTTATTAATTTCTGCCCCCTCCCCAGTTCCCGTGGCGACTGTATGAATCTTAATGCTGCTGACTGGGCCGGCGCTCTATCGACTTCCTTTAAAATATGAAGAGGCTTGCTGGAAGTGCCCAGGGTCATTAGCTGAAGAGTGGGCGCAAATCCCTCTCCGAGGCAGCCTGACTTCACCGTGTTAAATGCGCTTTTAAAATATTCATAATCATACGTGCGCGCAAGCACAGTGCATGAGGGCGTGGGGGGTAGAAAAAAATCAATATTCAAATGTATTCCTGCTTTCACGTGCGGTTAATTAGACACAGTTCTTAAGCCATGAGGTTTTAGGAACAGATTAAGTGTATCTGTCTTTGTGAGAGATGGTGTTTAATGTACGTTCCTGCTTCCTTTGTGGAAGGTCATAGCAGTAACTGTTTCTCATAATGATACTAATAAAAATAATGATAATTTGTTGTTGTGGACTTTTTTTTGTTTTTTGTTTAATGGACAGTGCCCCGGTTTTGTTTTGTATTTTATATGCAGTTCACGCATTTACAAATGTACTAAATAGTGAACTGTTCAACTGTTTAGCGGTTCAACTTAACTGTCATGACTATGTTTTCCTCATTGATTCTTTTTGACAAAGCACAGTGCACAGTTTAGCTTATCTAAGGGCTTTGTTATATAGCTGTCTCTGGCCATTGATAAGCTTTAAAATTCAGTAATGTTAATTAGGTCAGTGGGTTATTTTCAGGGGGAAAAAAGCCTAATATTCATAATAATCAGGCTGGCACACGCTGGGAAATGTGGACAGGAAAATACAGTATGCAGTAGGGGTTTGAGGTCAAAGGCCAACGTAAAAACTTGGTTGCAGAGCAGGCTTGCCCCTGGCACACATTGATCTCAGTGCCCTTCTGCCAGTCTCCAAGCCAAGCTGCCTTTGCTTGTGTGTGTGTGTATGTGCGCGCATGTGAAGCCAAGGATACCTCATGGTAAAGGAGCATCTCTCAAAGGAAATGCACCTGGTTTTCATTGTGCAATAACCACTGTACACTTCCTGAATGGTGAATCAAACACGCACAAGGCTGGTCATCTGGAATCTGTACTTCCTATCCGGTTGTAGCACCTGATTCCGATTAAAGGCCGGTACCTGCACTACGAGTCTCTCCACAGGGGCCTGACATGGAATGCCTTCCAGACGCATTAGGAACCAAAAACTACCAGGCAGCGAAATGCCTTCATAGAGGATCTATGAAGTTTACTTGGTGCCGAATGTGACATGAAATACAATTATTTTACCGTGCATTTTCCCCACAATTAAAGCAAAATATCACTATCACAATATCCCATCTAACCCACAAATGTTCTATTTTCCGATATTTATTAGGTTATCAATGCATGGTAAAATAAATGTACGTCACACATTCAGTACCCCATAGAAGCCAAACACACAAAAAATCTGAATAATGTGTGGATACACCTGAGATGGTTCTCTTTCCTGGAATTTAAAAAAAAGTTATGATTGTGATTCATACAGATTATACCCTGAGCAACATGGCCTTCATTATGTGCAGGTAACTACTAACTGCTAAAATAAAGGAAACACTTAACTAAATAAGTATATTGAAAGCAGATGCTTCCACACAGGTGTGGTGGAGTTAAATAAGCAATTAACATCCCATCATACTTAGGGTCATGTATAAAAATGCTGGGCAGGCCCAGTTGCCCATTATTTTGGCTAGAGGTGACTTTGAAAGAGGAGCAGTTACTTGTACATTGTTTATAGCTTGCTTGGTTATGCAGTGTGAAAGGGGTGGAGCACATGAGTTGGTGGTTAACAACCAAACAGTGACATGAATATACTGTATAAAAGACCTCCATCTGACCTAGTGACCTGAGCCCTAGTAATGCAGCAATGTTGTTAAAAAATGACTAGACAATGGGTAGACATGACGAAGGAAACATTTTCAGGGAGCAGGGAATGACATAAATAGCTACATAAAGAGCAAACATGAAGACGGAGGAGAAACAAATTTCCTTTCCCTTCCCGACTCAACGTTTCCAGTGCTCCTCGACTCTCTTCAGTTTTGTAGGGGGTTAATGAACGCCCTTAAAAACAAGGAACACGTGAGCGCCAGACAAGCAGCTCTAAATCGATTTCAAATGCTTCAGACTGTCTTTGGGGTCTGTGGTGCAGATGAGTGGAAGCATGTAGTGGACTGTGCCTTCCACACTGAAAGTAGCGGGTTGTTAGCCAGCTATGAGAGCTAAGAGGCCTGTCTTTCATTGAGCTGATGGTAAACTGTCTCGCTGACTGGCTGGCTGATGTCTGGAGTCCCTTGGTGAGCATGTGGTGGTTGGGGGGTTGGAATGACTGAAAGCTGAGCAGAGGGTCCCTCTGCTCAGTAGGGACTAAGTGCTTGGCCTTGATTCCAAGCATAGACACATGCGACTCCATCTGGCTTCATTTGCTTGTAGAAGAGACACATATATTACAGTCTATTTCCCCACGTACGTACGTTCTCAACATTTCCAACATAATTAGACTGTGCTTCCAGAATAATTACACCGTATGAAGATGAGCCCGACAGCCTTTTTCCTAGACTGCATAAATACGGTGTTTCCCCATTTTCTACCATTCAAAGTCAGACAGCCTGAATGTGAAACATGGTTATGTTGGATGTTGGGGGTCAAGCTAATGCAAGACGCTAACGTCTTGAATGTCTCTGAGGCATTTAAACATTTGAACTCATCTGGGTGGGTATTGATCACAGGGTTGTTTTTATGGTGACTTTGTGGTGTGCGAATGATTGTATGCCCTGGGGTCATACAGTATCATGACCGAATCAATCCATTAGGAGGCCATTAAAACTGAAGTATTGGCCAAGAAAGGATTATATATTGCTGAATATTTACATATTTAATTTGTAGTGCCATATTGAACCATGCCTCCTCAATCTCAAAAGCTAGTTATATACAACTATTATGCACACTATGAGACTGGCCCTATAGCCTAGACATCGCACATTAAAGCCAAGGTTATGTCAATAGCTTTGCCAGCTTTTGCATCTGCAGGACACGATTGTTTTTGGCCCACCGGGGGCAGTGTGGGTTCAAGGCCAGGGTTCTTCAGGTCACCACTGCATAATTAGTCCCTCCCTGTAACACACTAGGCACCCAACAGGCTACCGGTTGACCCCAGTGAGAGATACAGAACGCCTTCCCTCCTGACCGCCAACATCTCTCCTGTAGTACTGCGTGGCCTGAGGTTAGAACAGATGCAGCGGCTGGCACGGCAGTGACTCGGGAGGAAACATGTCCAATTCCAAAAGCATAAACTATAAGGTCTGTTTGGTAAAAATAAAGATAAATGGGGAAAATGAGAGGCCATTATAAAGAATAGTGTGGCACTGGTGACAGCACAGTGTGGTGGCCCATTGAAACAGAGGGGTCTTGGTTCTTTCATTGTCCTCTCATTAGTGTGTGTGCGTTGTCACATTGTGTGCAGAGAACACACAGAGGACTGGAGAGGGGCAAGGAGGGGGACACTAGCACACACACACACACACACACACACACATGCATACAGTCCCCATTCTTCTTTCTCACTAAGCCTGGGAAAAGGCAGGCTTGTTTGGCTTGGCCTCATCCTCTCCATTCCGGCGGGCCTGTGAAATCTGAAATTAAACGCTTCGGTGTCTTGGACCAATTCAGACAGATAATTCGTTCTCCCTTGTAATTGTTTGTTTATTGGCGCCCGCTCAAGAGCAGCACTGCTGAGGGGGCCCGACGGGGCCTGTGGGGGCCATGTGCGCTGGGGGTCACGGGGGCTCGGGAACAGAGAGAGAGAGAGAGAGTGGTGGTGAATGGTGTGGTGTAGAAACAGTGAGGAGTTGGGGCAGCAGAGTTTGCTGGTGACCATATGTACGTGGCCAGTTGGTAGCAGACCGTGTTGTGACACTGCATGGATGTGCACCAAATACCAGCTAAGATCACAACTCCCTTCACCCCGTGCTGAGAAAAAAGAAGTAAGACAGGCAGTTATCTTTGATTCTTTACGAGTGTGGGGTACGAGTGGGAGATGGCAGTGAAGCCAGGTTGCTCTTTGCCCCATTTCCCATGGCCACTGTACTATTGATCGGATCAGCGCAACCCCCTGCGTGCTGTCCCAGCAGGAGCATGCTCTATTTAAAAGCACACCTCTCGTTCCCTCTACCCCTCCATATGCCATCTGTCTTCCTCTTCCGCCCCCCACCCTCCCTATGTGTCTTGTGTCAGCCCCTCAGTGAAGGGATTAACCCTTTGCATTCTAATATAATAATATAATATATGCCATTTAGCATTTATCCAAAGCAACTTACAGTAGTGAATGCATACATTTTTCAGTATATGTGGTCCCAGTGGAAATTGAACCCACAACCTAAGCATTGCCAACGCCGTGCTCTACCTACTGAGGCACCCAGAACCATTCTGGAGGAAGTGCGGAGGTGCTGAAGCAGGTCAGTGGTGGCCCCCAGGCAGCCGCACGGCAGCCCTATGGCATCAGCGGAAGAGGACGTGAGGGCATGGTGCCGTGGCGACGCATCTGAGCGACAGCCGCCCCCGAGCGGGGCATGGATGGGGGCGTGGCAGAAGGAAGCGTTGCCGTTTTGGCAGCAAACTTCTGGTGCTAATGTCATCAAGCTGCTCTCTGTCCTGCACCTAAGCCTGCACACTACTAAAGGACACGGCCAGTGTCCCATCCAACAGAACCTTTCCCGTGGGACATAGTAAGCTGTCCATAGAACGCCTAACTGACTCTCCTGTCCACAAAAAAGTGCACAAATTTCACTAGAAAGACCTGCCCCAGCATCGGCTTGTAGGGAGTCTGGGGGTAGGGGAGGATGGGGGGGAGATTTATGTGTCATTTATGACAAACACCCGAGGGGGATAAAAGGCCGATCAGAGTAAATAACTGTTACCCTAAGTACTTTCCAATACCAGGACTGCAATCGATGCAGCTTCCCTTGTCTGTGAAACGCGAGAACTTATTAGCAGCTTTATTGTTGGCAAACTTTGTGCTTTTCCACAGTTTTCTTCCTGCGAAAAGCTTTTCACACATAACTCGCTCCTATAACAATCAGGGTTCCATTAGGAAGAAGTATGTCGTGTAAGAGATTAAAAGTCTGAAGTTTCATGTCACAAAATGAGAAGGAATAAGTCAGTAGATTTGTATTAATGACGTTGCCTCAAAAAAAAAAGTGAGGTTACGAGAACATTTTCTTCAAGGCTGTTTCTGTTCATATATTTCAAGTAACAAGTTGCCAAACGTGTTACAGAAAGAACACCGCTTGTTTCTACTGAGGAGAGAAGCTGCGAAAACGTCCCTGTCTGATTGCAAATGAACCACTGAAGGGTTCCTCTCCGAACAGCTCACTTGAAGAAGCAATTAAACGATCCAGCACTCCACACTGTAGAGTGTAAAGATTATTCAGAAACAAACAAAGAGCCCTGATTGCCAGTGGAACTCATCTCCTGGACATCACGGGTTGTGTTTGTATCATGCTCCGGCCGCGCAGTCCTAACCTGATAACCTAACCTCCTGATCCTTGCGGTGAAGTGAAGACATGGATAGACAAGCAGGCAGCAGGCTGTGTGTGTGTGTATGACTGTAATGGGGGCAGTAGCGTGTGGGCAGCAGATGTCAGACCTCTTACCCCTCCCTTACCCCAGGAGCACCTGTTGGGGCCAGGGGCCATCTGGAGACCAAGTGACCCTGTTTGTGTCTCCACGCCAGAGATATACTCCTCACCCCTCAAAACACACACACACACACACGCACGCATGCATGTGCACATATAACACACACACACACACACGCACACATACATGCACACCTAAACATACACACACACACACACACACACACACACACACACACACACACACACACACACACATGGACGTATATAATAATACACACACTTGCACACGCATATATATATATATATATATATATAAATACATGTACCCACACACACATGCAGGTGCATGTGCACATACACACATGCACCACACATACACTCACCCCACGGTAGATTGACCTAGATGACATTGGGATTCTTTCTGTCCTCTCATTATCTGTTTCAAAGCAAAAAAACTGGCAAAAAATGGTTTATCTAATACAGAGCAGGCAGGGGAAAATACATAAATCCTTAGACAGAATTTAAATTAAATGACATGGACCCAAGGAGGCTGTGCCTCTGAGATACCAGGGTGGATTTAACCTTTTAAAGAATGCATCCCCTACACCCCCCACCCTCCAACCCCTCTCTTTACCCACGCAGAAGAGGTGATATTAAATAGTGTTACTCACTTCATTGTTCCTGCTGTGTAGAGTTCCAGATGTGCACACACTGTGGAAACAAGGAGAAAATACTGCAGTGCACTGAATTAATAATGCATGACAGACAGGAAGGGACAGAACTAGGTGTGTGTGTGTGTGTGTGTGTTTCTGTTTGTATGTGTGCATGCATGTGAACACATATGTCTGTGTGTCCATGTGTGTGTGTGTGTGTGTGTTTCTGTTTGTATATGTGCATGTACTGTATGTGAACACATATGTGTGTGTGTGTCCATGTGCATGTGTGTGTGTGTGTGTTTTTCTGTTTGTATGTGTGCATGTATGTGTGCATGTATGTGAACATGTATGTGTATGTGTCCATGTGCATGTGTGTGTGTGTTTGTGTTTTTTTGCACATGCATTTATATGTGTTTGTGATTGTGTGTGTGTGTGTGTACACAAATGTGTGTGTGTACACAAATGTGTTTGTGTTTTTTTGCATGTGCATTTATATGTGTTTGTGATTGTGTGTGTGTGTGTGTGTGTGTGTGTACACAAATGTGTTTGTGTGTGTGTGTTTTGTGTCAAAAGAGACAAAAGCAGAAAGCGCGTGGGCTGAACTCACGTGCTCACGTGCTGGACAAACAGACGGCGTAAAAGAGCTGAAGCAGTGAACAGGAGAGCGACCCCGCAGTGGGTACGGTTGGCATGGGGTCAGGGGTTCAGAGGTCAGAGAGGCGCAGGAAGCCCTGCAGGGGGCAGTATGCTCGCTGGTCTGGAAGGAAAGGAGCAAAGCTGAATGTCGAGTAGATTCATCACACATCAGACCACTTTGAATCACCAACGCTTCTCCTCCATTCCATATTTTTTGCTCTCCTTCAACATCTCATTTTTTTCTTTCCTTTCACAGCTGTGCCCTGTCTCTTCTAACCATCATTCACACTCTGTTGGTCTTTGACAAAGAAGCAGAAAGCCTTTTTCTGACCAGGCACACATGACTCATGTTTTCCATGACCTCACGCATATTTCAACCTAGACGTGCAAACACTATTTTGGTGCTTATACCAAATGCAATATGTGATTATAATTAGTGATATTGGTGACCAGCAGTCATAGTAGTGTTGTGTTTGCAGTATTAATAGTGTAAAATTGGTGACGACAATGCACAGTAATATTATTAGATAAGTGTAAGCCTATCTACAGCACTGAGCTGTTGGCCGACAACAGTCACGTCGCTCCACTTCATGTACCAAGACTCAGTGATGAAGGATTCGCAACTCTGACACCTACGCAAGGTGGTAGATACAATGCGCGGCCCACGTGAAAACAGCTCTGGTGTCCTGCAGCTCCCGCCGCCGGTCATCGACCTATCTGTGGCATTCCATCCTGCCAACGCGGCGAATCGGGCGCTGTCGAGCGCAGTCACCTCTGGGTGTCATGACGGCCTCTCACACCCACTCAGAATCTGAACGAGGGGACATGGGGGGCGGGCGGGGCGCCTGAGCTCCACATGGATGACAGAGAAGTCATCTATTCTGGGGTCAGATGTGACAGGCCTTTCCACGACGCGACGTGACAATCTGTCGAGTTTGTCAAAACGGGGTCATGGGGCGCATTACTGTATGCGGGGCCACGTCCAACAGAAGCCATGCGCCTATAACTGGAGGCATAATTTGGCATTAATTATGGAGTTAATTACTGGACAAGGGGCTGCTTTCTCTCAGGAAAGACCCCTTCTGGACATCATGCTTATGCGAAGACAGTAATCTTTTTTTAAAGCCATTATTTCTCTTTGTCTTGCTTTCATTGTCTGCATAAAACAATGACTCCACTTGTATTGTTTCGCCGCTAAGCCTCCATCTGCACCAGCTACGAGCAACACAATAGAAATCCATATGGCCCATGCATCATCCTTTTAGTTTTTTCTCCTCTCGGTTCTTGACGGTGTTTCATGGAAGAATTCAAGAATGCCCAATATAACTAGAAGAAAGGGAGGAGAAAAAACCGAAGCAATTGTGCTCATTTTGAAACCTTGTCTAAACCTGCCAGCATCTCCGGTGAGGTGCGCTGTTGGCCCTCGACATGTTAGGTGGATTCAAATTGGGGGGCTACTTAGAGAACAAGATGTCTGGCCTCTCTCTTCAATCTTGTAGAAAAAAAAAGAAAAAGAAAAAACCTTTCTCAAAATGTTTGTTTATTTTTGTCGTACTGTTATTCTGACACACCAGCCTGCCCCCCCCCCCCACCACCACACCGACTCCATCCCCAGCCAAAGAAGGCCCCCCCCCCCGCCTCCCCATTCTACGTTGTGTGATGAGCGCACCAGTTTTAGACATATCCATCTGCTGTCTCGCACCTAATCTACCCCCCACTCACCACCCTCCCCCCCAACACACACAAACTGGCAGCTTTCCCCCCCTTTTACATTATCAACAATGCCCCCCCCACTACTGTGCTGCTGTTGGGCTACAGCACTTGTATAAGAAAACAGATCATAGTGTGTCCCTCTAACAGTATGGCTGGATATCTTACTGCTCCCTACAGCACATGCAGTTTTGATATGTGCACATTTCAAATCAGTCCACATTAGATTTTAATGTTTGAAAGACATACAAGGGTACACTGCATTCCAGGTAGTAATACTACTTTTAGCACGTATATTAGCTTTGAACTTTAAAAACACAAATAAAAAGTTGTATATGAGTTGTTGAAATTAAATGGCAATTTCATGCCCAGTAGCTTGGAGAATACAACTTTGGAGAATAAAGCTCACACACAAACACACACACCCACACATAAAATAATCCTGTCTCCTCCAGCCTGACTGCTTACTGGAAATACATTTTTAATTTCAATCTGCTTCTCCATTTCCTCACTCTAAATCTCAAAGGCATGTGTGTGTGTGTGTGTGTGTGCATGTATGTCCATTTGTGTATGCGTATGCGAGTGTAGGTGTGCGCCTGTGAGGCTGTGTGTGTGCGTGCATTTTTGTCTGTGTGTGTCTTTTGTGCTTCCTCTCATTTTCTGGTACTGAGCATGCAGGTTTACTGTTAAAAATGGACTTTGACGTGCATCTACATTTATCGCCTGTCAGTTCAATCAGCACAAGACCAACTGTCGAAGACAGAGCAGTAATAACTGCAGCACTCTTTCTCTCCATCCCGTCTTTATGAATGTCTCAAGTGTACAGCACTCTGAACAGCAAAGCAAAATACAAACACATTTGTATTTATAATCCATTCATGTCATCAATATTTACAGCAGCAGAAGGGGAAGATTTATTTTGTGCCACACTGATGTCTGGCCTATTTACAGGGAGTGTGAGTGTATGTGTGTCTGTCTATGTGTGACAAGTGCCAATGTGAGCGTGTGTGTGTGTGTGTGTGTGTGTGTGTGTGTGTGTGTGTGTGTGTGTGTGTGTGTGTGTGTGTGTGTGTGTGTGTGTGTGTGTGTGTGTGTGTGTGTGTGTGTGTGTGTGTGTGTGTGTGTGTGTGTGTGTGTGTGTGTGTGTGTGTGTGTGTGTGTGTGTGTGTGCTTTTCCCTGCTGTTTGTCCCTGTCCCCAGCATGTATCTGTCTTAATCTCTGCAATTCCACAGAGTACGAGGCAGGAGGTGTGACAAAACAACACAAGCACAGAGAAGACAAGGGAGAGACAAGGAGGGTAGAGGAGAGAAAAGGGAAGGAACAGAGAAGAGGAGAGGATAAGACAGAAGGGGAGAGCTTGAGTGAAGAGGACAGAAAAGGAGGGGGGAGGGGGAGGAGAGGAGAGAAACGAGGAGAGGGAAAACAGGAAAACAATGGAGAGAAGAGGAGCGAAGGGGGAAGAAAAGGATGCCAGGGATGAGGATGAGAGGTTGGAAAATGTAAGGAGCTGAGAAAAGGAGGAAAAGGATCGAAGAGCAGGAGGGTACTGGGGTATGAGAACAGAGAGGAGAGGAAGATAGGGCCACAGTCCGTGTGAGATGGATGACTCTTAAAAACCTCATTCCTCTTATCTCTTAATCTATCTACATCTTTCTAGCGGTCCATGTTATTGGAATGCCACTGGAGCAGAGTTTGGACTAAACTCACATTCATCATACATAGCTAAGACAATGCTTCAAAGTCCAGACAGTGCATAATGTACAGGTAGTGGCCCAAAAGGTGGAAACTCTTGGGAAAATGAGGGGCACAAAGTACATTTAAAGCAGGTTCTTCCACACAGGAGTTGGTCTTGAGTTAATTAAGCCATTAATATCTCAGCATGCTCAGGGTCAGGTACCAAAATGCTGGGCAGACCTGGTTGCCTGTACTTCTGGCTAGCATGGCCAGATGACGTGACCTCGCTGACTTTGAAAGAGGGGTGATTGTTGGGGCACGTTTGGCAGGAGTTTCAGATGAAGACAGTTAACCCTGCTGATGTTTCATGAGGAACGGTGTCTAAGGTGATGTCAGCATGAAACCCAGAGGGAAAGCCATCAACAACAAAGGGTAAGTGTGCTCGGAAGCGCATACTCCTGGATCGTGATGTCCATCCATTAGTTTGAGGTGCAAGGCTGCATAGAGCAACTCTGAATCAGTTTGCTGCAAATGAAACTGCACTAAGCAAGACTTCCACACCAATGGGGAATTTTTGTGGCCACTGATGGCTTCTGCACATTTGACTTTGTCCCCTGGTGTGATTTCTGTCTTGTCACCAATTTCCACCCTGCCAGGATAGGAATCAGTTCAGTAAACTAATCCACAGACCCGTCCCAAAGCCAGAGCCATCCTGGTGTGGAAGCGAAATGGGATGATCGCGGTTATCATAAAATAGCTGTCACAGGAGACATGTCAGGGGAAGGTTGCAAGTTACAGTAGAATAATACTTTCGATGACTGCCTAACAGTGTTTATTGTCTTTGCATGGCAGAGGATGGCATGGCTCTCCTATTTCAAAATTTCTCCTAAAAACAGTGATAAATTTCGGGCCTAAAAAAGTTATGTGTAGCTCTGCTCCCTGAAACGTTTTAGCAACACAAGGTCACTAACTTATATATCAATTATAATATCAATTCAGCTAGCACGCCATGTCATATTGAAATGAACGAAATGCTACCGCACTAGTAGTTAGTGGCTACCACCACCGGTACACATCACCACACAAGCTATTCTAGCTAGTAACAAGCTGCAATCTTCAAGCTAGAAGATAGCTTGTCCCTCACTATCTATCAAATAGCTGCAAATAAAACTACGCACAAATATAAAGGCAAAGTAAATACGTTTGATGAATCACATTGGAAGTCAACTAATTATTTTCAGTAACTTTAAGAAAGCCACATTTCTTTCCCCCTACTTCCAACAAAATTGCTAAATTGCATCAAATCAAATTCCGGACAGTGACGAGATGGCTTGAGTAATAACTAGCACATTTTGATGCATGGTCTTACAGGACTTAAAGGGATGGAGACAGTGATTTTCAAGCAGAGAGGAAGTGATGGGTTGTGCATGACTGGACAAAACCTGGACAAACATTTTTTTTTTTCAATCAAAAAATAAATAAATAAAAAAAGGATTCAGCTTTGCATCCATGCAGAGTGAAAGTGCATACATGTCCTATTTCACAGATCAGAGGCTAGCTCTGCCCCTCCACCACCCCTACCCCTCACTCTTGCTGGGTTTCAAATTTTTATTTTTCAACTTTGAGAGCCCCTGCTCTTAACAGCGCATACATAGGTTCAATAGTCTGGTTCATAGTGGGAGAGCTTACTGTAGACAACGACAATAGATTAGTGATAATATACATATGCCTTTGCTGGAGCTTATCATAGTGAGGAAAACAAGTCATGCTGCTGTTATGCTTTGAATTTGTTACGCCTTCTATCGGGGATTTATTTCAGATTAATTAATAAGGAATTGCATCTACAATTTTGGAGGCTTCGCCTTCTCAGCCTCATCATAGAAAACATAGAATCATTTCTCATCATAGAAAACATCCAAAACCTTACCACTTTTGCAATGCGCCAACAAATTGTGAATTTTACAAGACGCACAATGTGTGGCAGACTTCTTATTTCTATCGGCTATTTATGAACAAGCTAAGGGGATGAGTCACTGTATCTCAGTGTTATTCAGCAGCCAGGAAGAGGTCACCTGTTTACAGAATCAGACCAACAAAGCTGGAGCAATCCTTCCTGCCCCGGGGCTGTTGAGGCCAAGAGGTTTCGCCCAGAGGGGGAATGTATCCTCAGAGGATGGAGAGTCCCAATTTCTGGTGAGCAGTGTGGGCACCTCTTGGGGGGATGGTGCCCCTGGGGGAGCCCCATCCCCACCCTCAACAAAGCGGTCCGTCAAGGAGCCGAGGGCCCTTTCACCTCCCACTCACATCTGTCTTTTAATTAGCTTAACGAAGATGACACCATGGCTCACTATTGTGATCGTACCGTGGCTCACCAGCGTACACAACCTCCGCAGCAGCACGTACACTCAGTCACTGTCTCTTTTTGTTTGTCGGCCGAGAGTCAGAATGTGCTGTGGGTTTGGGGTGTTTTTTCTGAACCACCTTATTTATTTAATTAATTAAATAATTCTTTAAAAAAGGTGTAATTATTTGCCACAAAAATATCCTGGTACACACTGGGGCCTCTGCTTGCGCGCATGCAATTTAATTTGAATTCATTACTCTTGTCGTTTAATATATTCATGACTTTCAATTCCCTCAACAGTTCTGCCACCTGGAGTGCCTTGCCTTATCTGTGTCAGCCTCCCCCCTCTTCACCCCCTGCCCCCTCCCCATCCCAGGGGGTCATGGAGAGAGAGGAGGAGGGCTGGAGCTGGGGTCAAGGGGGGCCCAGGGTCTCGCTCATCATTAGGCTGCAGCGGAATGTGTCTGAGGGACCAGATGGGACCCCCCTTGACCCCCCCCACCCCACAACCCCCCTCCTGCCTGCCTGCCTGGATACAACTGGATGGATAAGAAATTGGATTGGGTGAGATTCTGTATGGAATAGGGAATAATGTTATAAGGAATAACATTTTCAAGCTCAATGCAGAATTGACAATTGAGTCAAAAGACGTAGTGCATGAGATTAGTCTTAAATCCAAACTTTGGACAAAGTGTGAGTGTGATGTGTGATGGGCTAACATGACTGGTGATTTTAAAGAGCCAGGGTAAGGAAGGGAATATGGAGCCTGAAGAATGGAGAAACCATGGCACTCCCTTATGTAAGATGGGCCAACAGGAGCTGCATGGGTCACACCTGGCCCGCAGTGTGAGGTACTGTGAAGATGGATCACGCTGTGATGTAAACATGAATCTGATGGATCGGCAAGGAGACAACCACAGAGCCTGTGCAATGTTATATCTGTCTGCTCTCTCTTTCTCTCTATCTCCGTCTTTCTCTTTGTATCTCTCCCTCCATCTCCATCTCTCTTTTTCTCCCTATCTCCATCTCTTTATTTCTCCCCCCCCATCTCCATCTCTCTATCTCCACGTCTTTCTCCCTCCACCCCATCTCCATCTCTTTCTAACACACTGTGTGTCTCTCGTTCTCTCTCGCTCTCACTCTCACTTCTTTGTTTGCCCACCTCATGCCCCGCCCCTGCCGGTTATCGGCTGAAAATATGAATGCAGTGTTTTCCATATTTTATGGGGGGATAGTTGTGGGACACCAGCGAGGACTTCAAAGGAGATGAGGGTGGGGGGTGGGGGGGGGGGTGAGGTGGGGTTGGTGGGAGGTAATGTCAATCATCAAAACAAAGCCACTGTAAGAGTTATATTGCAGAGAAGCTACAATGTATACAGAATACAGGAGATATAAATATATCTAATATATCTATATCTATCTATCTATCTATCTATCTATCTATCTCTCTATATATATATATATACATAATCTAGAAGCTTTTGTGTTGTGTTGGCCAATAAGATGCTTTTAACCAAGAGCAATTAGGTTAGCTAATTTCATCTGCATGCTATACTCCCTGCACAGTAGGATTTGGGTTGCTGGCAGCTTGAACGACTGGAGGCAAAAGATCAGCTCATTCACCAAAATAATTCAATGAATGAATTCAGAAATAAAATAAACAGTTAAGTGATGGTATAACAAGCCAACTATCATCAGGTCCACAACAAATATACTCAGATTTTTACAAGACAGCAAAACATTATCCATCAGGAACCAAAGCTTCCTGTTACAGACTATTAAAAACACATTGGTGCGCAATTAAAACTGCCCAGAAATTAACAACAGCAGGGCTCTTGTTGTCCGCAGTTATGTATAGCTCTGCACCACAGGACTAGTTGTGTAATTTCATACTTTCAAAAATGTATTAAAGCTTTGTTGACCATTCATATCTTCCATTACCCCATTAATATAGAATGCTACCAATCAATATGTTATCAATCAACAACATTCTATATTTGTACATTTGTTATTCTATAATAATATCGACATAGTCAGGGAACTAATTTTAATTTTGGGTTAAATGAATGAAATGTAATGGGTTAAATTGATATAACTTCAGCCACATTTTGCCCTTTGGAATAGAATGCTGAGATGTTTAGAAATTTTCAGAACATGCATCTGATTAATTGTTATTTTTCACAATTAATTAATTAATTAATAAATGCAAGCACTGCACATGAGATCAAAATACACAGAAAGAAATGTGAAGACAGGGCAAGAGGCTACAATATAACAGTACAATGTATTACATAACTGATAATACAAACAACATGACACAAGTGCAAGTGACCTTTAAGAAAGAGACAGGAAGAGTAGAATTGCTGGTGGTGGTAGAAATACCTGCCTAGAATTGCTCAGTGACATGCACACATGCATGCACACACAACAGTCTCTCTTTCACACACACACACACACATACACACACACAACATTCTCTCTCTTACACACACACACACACACACACACACAATACTCTCTCACACACATGCAGACACACAACACTCTCTCTTTCACACACACACATACACACACAACACTCTCTCACACATGCACATGCACACACACACACACACACACACACAACACTCTCTCTCATACACATGCACACACACAAAAGCGCAAGGCATACACAACACTACACACACCGCAGGAGACAAGTGTAATCTCCAACAATTAAAGACAGTTTGTTTAAATCCCAGGGGGCACGTCACATGCCATAAGATGTGAAGACTGAAGAGTGACTATGCTGTAACATATAGTAATAACGTGCAAGATATTCATGAACAAGATTTCCACTACACAGCCATGCTGGAATCTCTCTCTCTCTCTCTCTCTCTCTCTCTCTCTCACAAACACACACACACACACACACAAACACACACATGTGCTCTGCTTGCCTCATTGGATCAAAACAGTAGCGTTAAGGGCACCAGAAACCAAGAATTTCCTTCTCATTCGCTAGTCTGTTAAACCAGCACACTGCTTCAGTCATTCTGAAGGGTGCTTATCTGTTCCCCACAATCATCTATCTCAAACATGAGCACCTTCTTCACCTTATGTGATTCCTTTCCTTTCCCTTTGTTTCTATTCATCTTCCTTTCTTTTCTCCTCTCTCTCTCTCTCACTCTCTGTCTCTCTCTTTCCCTCTGCAATATGAATTCACAGGTATATAAAAATTAAATTTTGGTTTCGTCTTTTTTGAGCTGAGGAGATGTGTGTATCTGGAGGCGGTGGCGAGGCGAGCGGGGGGGCTGGGGGATGCATTATTAATCAGACCCTTCTCTGTGTTCCCGGCAGCGAACGCTCCCCCTCCCTCGTCTAATGACTGAAAATGAGTGGTAATTATGGGCTGTCAGTCCGACCGCTCCTCTCTTCCCCGCCGTTCGTTGCCTCGTGGCGTCGCTCCCTCCGGCTGCACCTTGCTGAGGGACGGGCCGAAACGCCGGGGCCGGCGCTCAGACGCCTCTCCGATCCGATGCACCAGAGAGCTTCCTCCTCATTACCCCGAACACACGTCTCCCTGGGTCAAACCCGCACGTGTCAATCTGCTCCCGCGGTGTGCTGTCTGTCTGTCACATGCTGCAGCAACACGCATCCCCCTGTCTGTCTCAGTATTAATAACGCACACCACGATGAGCAGCCCAACTACATACATAACCCATAACCCCCTCCACCCCCGACCTTCTCTGTCTACAAAACTGGATGACAATGGATGCTACAATACAAGAGGCATTGGGCAACAAGCCATCCGTGTATTTTCATTGCAAACGAATGCTAATACTGTCATTTGGGTTCAACATGGAGGAGATCCCCTCCCACTACTATGCATCCAAAGGCTTGTCTCCTCTAGCTATGAAGGGGCCCACTGTTTTTTTCTGACGGGTGTGCCAATTTTTCCAGTGTGCAATGAAGGGTTCCTGTCTGTCTGTCTACCTGTCTGTAGCGGTCCCTCCCTCTCTCTCTCTCGCTCTCTCTCTCTCTCTCGTGCTCTTGGGCTAATCTTTATGCAGTGTGTTCCTTGTCAGGGCCCGCTGATGAATCTGTTTATGAGCAGAGAGCACTGATTTCCCTTGAGTGGGCTCCCTCTCTTTCTCTCTCTCTCTCTCTCTCTCTCCCTTAGAGCCTGGCAGGAAGGGCGAGCCAGGTTTTGTGCCGGCACCCAAAAACAGGGGCCTGTGTCAATCCTTTGCAACTTTTTCATTTGTATTTCTTAGCAACAGCCTTACGGTCTCTACTGCTGTTCACACTGGGATTAACAGCGTAAAGTGTAAAGAGAGTGCGGAGAAAAAAAAACTACAGTGCAGGCCCCCTGTGCTGCTCTGCTGCATATTGCATTGCTCCTCCCTCTTGTGATGGGGTATGGGGAGCGCACACCACTGCAAACACTTCCTCACCTGCTGGGGAACAGGGCTTGGGAAGTGCTGAATGGCCCTTTTATTTCCAAAAGGGGCAATAACATGCAGCGAGCGCTGTTCAACCTGTCATCCATCCCTTCCAGTGACCAATGCATCCTACTCCCACCCCGGCATGTCTGAGGTTTGAATTGTGACGATTGAGATTCAAAAACCACAAGATTTTGAACTGGGAGATGTTACCAACCCTTAAAATTACCTGTGAGGGTATATGTATTTGCCCTCCTGTACATAATATGACCACAACATGTGCACAAACTGGAACATGTTAAAGGGATGAAAACGAACAAACAAACGCCCTTCCCCCGACATGGTAGAGGAGCTCACCGGAGGCAGAGAATTTGCAGGTAGTTTCACGCGCGAGCATGTTACTTTTAAGCAGGAGAGTCTTATATCGAAGGTGTGTAAAGTCATGAACACATGAACCAGCTGGTCCAGTTATTCCCTCCTGGGGTTTAGAGCACGAACCTGCTGTTAAAATTCTGATGGCATATACACAAACCTCCCATCGGAGGTGGAGAAGGAGCCCGCTATTATCAATTAATCTTTCCTTTTTTTCCCTTCTCACAGAGGCTTGTGCCATATGGTTCTCTGTCAGCTCTTGCTTTTAATTTACTCGTTGTGTCTGCTGCGAAACAGACCAACAATTTATCTGAATTGCTGATTTAATCAGGAGAGAGAGGGACTGTGGGGAGCAGCACTCAAACCGTCATACTTCCCCTCTCTCAATCACACACACACACACACACACACACACGTGTGCGTGTACACGCACTCACATGCACACACACACGCACAGACACACACACATGGATACGCACAAACACACTCCCCCTCTCACTGTGCTATGCTGAACAATCCAATATGGCGGGCTGCATTTCGACTGAAAGAATCTCACCAAGTGCTGTTCGAGTACAGATGGAAAAGATAATCAAGGCACTCACGTTGTTATTAGTCAAGTCAAAAAAGTATTTAATTAAATGGGCCTGAATAATTTTTTTAAAAGGCACGAGCGGCTTGATTCTCTTTTCTACATACATGTTGGTTGCTCTGCTTTCAGAGCACTGGCGGAGGATAAATTCATATTTATTATAGTAGTCCTTGTACTTGTCCTCATTCATATATTCTGTTCAAGTACTTTTGACCCTGGGAATGTTGAAGTACAGTTAACATCCTATATTGCACTCATAAAGAAATTGAATTTGTGAACAGAAATGTACTCATCAGGTTCTTGATGACTGAAGCATTCCTGATGGTTGTGTTTTTGCTGCATCGCATGATGCAGATCTGAAATATTGTATAGCATGTCATACTGGCTCTGCAGGGGGAAAACTGGCACAAATATATATAAGCACTGCAATTGGAAATTAGAAAGTGTGCTGCCATCCATTAACCACATTACAATCCATCTGCAAAAACAATCCATATTTTCACATTGATTCATGAAATAGCAGTAATATCCCACCTGCCTTGGACCAGAGAAGCAGGTGGCATTTTTATCAGCGTATTTAATTTTATAAATCACCCGAACAACATGCAAATGTAAGATTAAGGCATACGCACGCACGCGCACTTCACATGGCCATCTTTATATTCTGAAGGTAATGACAGGTTTTGAGTTTTTACTTTGTGATGTTTGCGCGTTCGAGGTGTACATAATCACAAATATTCTCAAGTGCCATTAAATTAGAATGCGGAGGCCGTGATGCGTCACATGGTTTCCTCCCATGCTCCAGTGGCTGAAGACCTGTGTCAGGGTCAAAATGCTCTGCCTCTCGCCACTGCGATTTACATGGAACTATTCTGACATTTTTTATTTTATGTTTTGTGCCTTTGCAATATAAAAAAGCACTGCATGAGGGAAAACCACCTTTTGAAGCAAAATATCTTTCTCCATTTCCAAGTGTATATGTGAACACACCCTTACACAAATATGCACAGACTCTCTATCTCTCTATCACACACACACACACTAACCATATATGTGGAAGTGTTATGTGGTTTAGTGAATGGGCTTGGAACACAAAAGTTGCCAATTCAATTCCCAGGTGGGAGCTGCCATTAAGGTACTCAACTGAAAATACCTCAATAGATACTCAACTGTATAAATTGATAATATTTCAATTGTAAGCTAGTCAAATCACCCAGGTCCCCCTTTCTATCTTAAGTACACAAGCTCCTCTCAGAAATGCTGAAAAACACTGAATTGAAACATCTGCTATTGTAACCTTCAGATGCATAATTGATGCATGTAGCCGTGGAAACAGGAATTCGTCAAAAGTGTCAAATCAGACATCAAAGTTCACTCTGGAATGTTTGCAAGGCTCTGCTCGAGTGAATTCTCACTCGTTGTAGGTAATAACAGTAGCAATAGAAATGTATATTATTTATATAGTCTGTGATGGGTCTAGAATCTAAATCTGAAAGTGCTTCACTTCGCTGGAGCACAGTCGTAGCTCCTCAACAAAAAACCTAAAGAATACTGAACTGAATAAAGAGAACAAAATATATGCAGACAAACATTTCTAAGCAATGACAGAGAAATAAAGTTAGTTAACAGTGAACAAACAAAACATTCAAATATATATATATTAAAAAGCTTAAAATAAGTGGAAAAAACTGAATGACAATATGGAAAAGAAAAGCCATTAGCAGAGAGATTATTAAAGAATAGTATGCTGTAATATAATTATTCCCTCTTACATGCCTTTCACACATTAGCCTGGTTGCCCCAATAGTACATTATGTATTGGAATTTGGCTTCGGCATTTCCACGCACATTAAAAGCAGTCCCGGCATTTCTTGTTTGCTTGTTTGTTTTGTGTGTGTGTGTGTGTGTATTGTTTTTATGATTCTGTGTGAGGCTTATTTCAGCAGGTAGGCCAGCTACATTATACACAATATATAGGTGTGTCTCAGTGTCATAACATTGCTGTGCATTACACCAACTAAGCATGAATTTCGCACCATGCCTACTCATGCAGAGTGCATCTGGATAGCTTTTAACCCCTTATTGCCTGAATTTTTTAAAAAAATTAATTAATTTTTGCTGAGGTCCTAATTTGCAGCAATCGTCAACAAGGGGTTAAAGAGCCATGCAGAAGTCTGTCAGTGGGATTTAAATGTGTGTGCGGGAGCTGTCTTTGTGTCAGCACACCAGTGTTCTTCTACGAGTCTGTGTGTGCAGGAGATGGAGACGTGTGTGTCTCTCTGAGTGTGTGTGTGTGTGTGTGTGTGTGTGTGTTCAATTTGAATGCAGAGAGCGATGCGTGAACAGGGTTTCCCCCATGCTCCAGCACTTGCTGGATGAGGACCTGTGTCAGTGTCGAAACGCACCACCACCACTAAAAGTGTGATTTGATTTTATATATATATATATATAGTACAGATTGTGTAGGCCTCACTGTGACAGTAGAAAGTCAAACCGTACTTTACGGATTGATTACTCAATCAGTAAGTCTTTTCCTATGGAAGGGACTGCATAAAATGATCTAAAAAAAGAATAACACAAACTTAAACACTGTGATTTTGGTTTTTTCTTTACTATTTTTAACGAGGGGTTCTGAAATGTGCTGGTAAAGAATTCCTATGGGTAAATTAAAAAGCTATTAAAGGCTGAATCAAGTAAATGTGCAAATTAAAATAAGCTGTTTTTATAAATCGGTATTTTTCTCTTAACATGAAGCAGAAGGTTTTAGAGTAACCTTGTTTTTGCCTGAATGAGCCTGATGCTTTGTTCACAGAGAGAGAAAAGGCTTTTAACTGTAGTGAAAGGCCTTGAGATTCAGTCAACGGCGGTGATTTCCAAAGTTAGATTCTGGGCCTTACAGAAAAAATACAAAATGAAAATGCAAAAATAGTTGAAAAGAGCTCTTTGAACACTGAGAGGTGTGTTGATCTGAATATAGCGTAGCAGGCATGGTGAACACAATTGTGGTATTTTTCATGTGAAAGAAATGTGAAAATAAAAACAAAACAAGGCATTTGCTAAACAGCTAAATAAAATCCATTCAACAAAAGAGACACATTTCAGACTAATTTTATGTTGGCTGATTCTATTTTCTTTTTCTTTTTTAAAAACAAGGGAAGTGCTAATCTCATTTCACCTCCTGTGAAGGCTTGGTAAATGAATAGGCTTTATAATGATGGAGTCCTATTAGAAGGTGTAGTTCTGGCAGATAGGATGCTTTGAAATGCACAGACACATGCAACTACAGCTTTGTATATTTAAAAAACACAGAGTCTCCCATAATCCATGTCTCTAATACTCCAAACCAGATATCGCCCTCAGCTCCATATTCACGTTTAAGACCATTACCAAAATGCGCCACGCAGCTCAAAGAGTCGTGTAAAAGAAAATGGATCAGAAAATGAGAAGGTCCATGAAATAAATAATTGGGATCATTGATTTTTGTAGCCTTCAATGCATTCTGCCTAAGCTTGAAAGCACAAGCCTCTAAATATTGCATGATATTGTCTATAAAGAAAATGTAATTATGATAAATCATTAAACTCTGCACACAAAGCGGTTTCACTTAGTCATTCCATAAGTCATAATTGTACATAATTATAAAAATATAAAATAATCTAATTTTTGTCAAAGCAATTTATTGCATGAGACAGAGGCATAAGTATTTTAAAATGAGATAACCTTCACCCAGATGGGCTGAACTTGATATAAGGCCAGACAGAACCCAAATCCATACGTAATTAATATGTAATTATTATGTATCATTCATTACCTTAAATCGGGACAATAGAACATGCATTGAGAATGAAAACAAATATTAATAACAATACAAAAGTCCAGCATTAGCAAAAACCTAAGAGAGGATGAAATAAATTAAATAATGCACATTAAACCAGAAGAGCCGATCCATACAGATTTCTGAATCAAGTTACATGGCTCAGTAAAATGATTCATTCAAAAATAATCTATTGGTCAATTTGTATTTTTCATGACCAATACAGCACTAATGAAAAACCCACAGACGGGAATGACCACAAAATAAGTGCACTAACTAAAAATCTTGAATGCCTGAATGCAGACTTCACTCGTTTTAAAAACAAGAAACATAATATTTCACAACAGGCAGCTCTGTGTTTTCATTAGTTACATTCATCATTCAATATTTGGAACAATGGTCCCTTAACCCATGGAAGGGAGGCTAACCTGCACTCCTTTGAGAAAATGTTCCCTTTTTAAAACTGGAGATAGAAATTGAGAAACCCACACTGACACCATCTGAGACTGGTGAATCAGATGTTGAGGACGACACAACATCCGCATGCCAAACCCAGTCCACCAAACATACAGGAAATGCCAAAATACAACAACTAGTAAATGAGTGAATGTGGATCCTTTAAACAGGTGCACTACTGTGAGTATACCCCGGTACACCCCCAAGCCTGGGACAGGGCTGTTAGACTGTCCCCAAAGTGTTTGAGTGTGTTGGCTTTACCTAAGTGTTGCATTTGTTTTGGCAGTTACCTGTACCTGTGTGCAGCCTACAATCAAAATCTAGAGTTGTTACAATTATTACAACTATAAAGTGTTCTTCAACACCCTCCCCACAGAGATCTGTCATTTCCAGGTCCAGGGAAATGTGGTGCTGTGTGCAGATTTCAATAGCCAGGTGGGCACTGAGTTTCACTAAGCGTATACAAACGGAAACTGTCAACTGTGTTTGAACACACCCACTGCATACAATACCAATATCGACAAAATTAAACAACAAGGACCTTATTCAGACAGAGTTGCACCAAAGTGGGTGAGACGAGTTTGAGATGTAAGTGATTGGTTCAGCATAAATCAGCAACACATCAGATTGTTGTGTAAATCAACATAGAGAAACAGCCGTAGACTCTGCCTTTCTCTTCGCACGGTCCTTTCTAATTTATGTAAAGAATTTATGTAAATGAATGCTTTGAAAAAAAACCTTTAATACCATGTACCATTGTTTTTCAGAATCAAGCTCATATTGTGCGTTTTGACGTCACTTTCAGAGTTCAGAATAACTTCCGTTCCTCCATCCCGTTCATATTTCACAGAGGTTCTGCTGTATTAATATAGCTAATTAATAACAAACTTCACCAACAGAGAAGACTTAAATCTGACTGTTAAAGACATTAAGGAATAATGTTTAAAAAAACACTTATAGACTGTGCCACATTAATCTTTTTTTTCAAATTAAATAGCTGTTTCCCTTTAGATGACTTTGCAGTTTTGATTGAACCCAGGGGATTGTCCCTGGCCTCATTGCAGGGCTTTATATTTAGAGCAAGATGTAGGTCTGTTGTCTTGAGCAATGAATTCTGGTAGGGTGGATACACACCTTGTTGTAGCAGCCGGCTGACCTGCACAGGTGTGCTCCTGCAGATGGACACCTGTGGTACCATGGTCCCCTGCAGGTCCAGAGTCAGATCCACTGAATGACGGCCATCGTTAGAGAGGGCAGAGGCAAAACGCCCTGTGAATGCATTATTCTGAAGGGTGGAGCCGCACCACACCACTCGGAAGGCTCTGAAGCTGAAAGCCACCAGAACATGAAGCTGAGAGGTAAGGCTTTGCTGGGCTGTGGGTCCAAACGCTGTTGGTGCTGATGCTGTCTCCTTCCACTGACTCCATTCATAATAGTGTATCCCCAGTCTAAAATGATGATGGCCAGAATGGCATATCCGGCAGAGGTACCTGGGGTGAGTGCATCACCCTGCATCATCCAGCAGGGTGCGGGGTGATGCACTGCTGGCTGTAGCGTTTCCTAGGGAGGGAGGGTATACTGCAGAGTGGATGCAGTAACTGCGCAACGCAGCTGGAAGACTTTACAGAACTATGAGGATGCATATACTAGTGCGCGCCCTCCTGAACTGATGGGGGGACGTCTCACAAATGGTATGGGCCAGGAGAAGAGGGAACAAAGGGAAATAATGAGCTGCACCTTCACAGTGGCATACACACATCCATACATTTGTGCAGGTGCTTGGCAAAACAAAGAGCAATCCAAAATGAGAAAATAATGCCAGCACGTTGCTATTGTGCTCCCAAGTGATTTATTAATTGTGAAATTTCAAATCATTGAAGGCGTCGCTGATGTGTCACCGATTGCCATATATACAGGTTTACTCACATGATCACCCTCACGTGATGAAGACTGAATGATCGAAACATTACTGCTCACGGGTGAAATTAAATTCATCACTTGGGAGCATGATAATAGTGCTGTTGGTATTCTTCTCTGATTTTGAAATAATGAGCCGTTCCAAAGAAAAAGTTTACAATTTCTATCAAATCAGAATTTGATATTCTTTAAAGTGTGTATCAATTACTTGCCCTGATGAGTGGGGGCTTATCACTCAGTTCTAATGTTCAGTTTAAGCATGGAGAGGCTATAGGTTACTGGAGCGGATGCCACAGTCAGTAGCAGCCAGAATTATTGATGATCCGTGTTCTTTAAGAAGAGTGAACAAGTGGTGTGCAGACAGACAATGGGCAGAATGGATTCCTGAAGAGTAACTCTCGTCGTCCACAGCAATTAGTTCATCCATCACACCCATGCAAGGAGGAACAAGTAAATATCTCCCCAAGCAGAGGCAAGTATGGCCAGCCACAAAGGGAGATGCAAGGCCACTCTAATTGTGCACCTCTCTCTCTCTCTCTCTCTCTCGATTTAATATTGCTTTACACAACACAGTCAAGGCTGTTTTCCTCTCAAATATCCCTTTCTCTGGCACACACTTTTGTAATTGGACAATAAACTATTCAGCATGAATTCATACAACAGAGGAAAAGCTCAATAAACCATTCAGAACTTTGCCGAAAGCCACAAATTCAAGACTTGAGAGCTCTGATATGTCCACAGTGATCACTTAGCACAATGGAACAGATGCATAGCCCACAAATGCACAGGCGCAGCATGAACTTTAAAAGTAAATGACATATGTTAACTGTAATATTCTCTATCAGCGTTAAAAATAAAGTGCGTGTTTGCTTTCCATGCAGTATTGGTACTTGTGGCCACCCAATGTTAATTGCAAAATGAGTTAAATAAATCTGTCATATAATGCAAAAAGCCACGGTTCTTTATCACCAGGTTTTAGTACCACTTTTTTTTGCGCAGCTTCTGCAGCAGTTGCAGCATCTTCACCACAAACATCCCTGTGGACGTAGCCAGATGTTCCAGCAGTGGACCTCTTGCTAATGCAATATTCATTGGCATCAACATGCACAACAACAGGCTATTTACTGAACACCTAGGTCCCTGCTTCTTTCTCTTTCAATATTCAGTTTAATTCAATATGCTTTGTATTCAATTAGCAAGACAGGCATAAAATAAATATTGCCAAAGCAAAACATACAAGTAGTTTAGAAAAACAAGTACTGTATAGATTTTAACCAATGAAAATGAGACATAAACAACAATAATAGTAACTGTAACAGTATAATAATAGATAATAATATAATATTATCTATAATAGTATAGATCTATAGATTATTTTATAGATATTGAAATATCTATAATAGATAGATCTTTTCAATAGGTCACAGTTGGGTGATCACTCATTGTACTTCAGGTTAAGACAGGCTAACATTTATTTTGCCACAAATGGTCCTTCCCCCAGAGAAAGGAAAAATAATTTACTTTAAAAATATATATTTTCAAAAATGTCTACCTCCCTCCCTCTCCCTCTTTCCCCTCCTCTTGTCTGTTCTGCAACTATGTATGTGGAAAGTCAAGTCAATACAAAACCCATGTACAGTTAATCCTATCCCGTAGTTAATTCCATACTGAATGCTTGTTAATGTGCAGTAATCTCAGTATGTGAGCCCACTGCGACTAAAAACATTGTTTGATGTAATTTTACAGCACAGTTTAATGGATTGTATGATTGTGTTTCTTTGGGTACTGATAACCGGGGCAATGTGGGTGCCCTTTGAGGAAATGGTGTACATAACTGCTGGAAAAACCTGTTGTTAAATTATTTTTGTTGAATTGTTCAGGCGCACAAAAAAAGGAAATCTGTTGTTAATTGGCTGACTTAGTAAGGGGTGGAAGTGCAGTCTGAGCCCTGTGCTCAGCTCAGCGTCTTCCCTGGCCTGCTGATCCCTCCACTCCACTGAAGCAAATCCTTGCCCCAGTCACACCTCTGCTCTCCAGCTCATGCTAATCCGGAGCAAGAGCCCACTCTGCAGGTCCCCGCCCTGCCACCGTGCCACAAACAAGGCCTGCGATGCACTGTTCGCTCTGCACAGCGAGCAGCCTGTGTTGTGTCGGGCCCGCTAATTAGGTAGAGGATGCAGAGCGGAAAAGACAAAGGCGGGAGGAATGAATGATAAGACAATCAAAAAGGGGCAAACTGTACAGGGGGGAGAGGGAGAGAGGGGGAGAGAGAGGCAAAGCTTCCACTGCTCCCGACATCTGGGGGAGATTGCAGGGGAAATTGAAGCATGGGGATACAAGATATTTTTGAATAAGTGATATTTTGAAGTTTGTCAGTATGTATGTAGTAAGGACAAGAAACACATTTGATAATCAAACCCAAATTCCAGATACAGTGTGTGGATATGACAATATTATGAGTCCATGTTAGGAATTAAGAAATGTCATTTCCTGAATGGAAATGTTGGAACATTCCAACTCAATGTTCTCACTGCTATCATTTCTCTTATAGGCAGATACCTGGAAATTAAAGAGTAAAAACTAAAAAGTGTATCACATATCAAATAACTCATCCGTTATTACATTTTAAAATGTAACTTTGTTTCCCACAACCGATAGCTCCCAAAACACCTCTAAACACCAGCTTTGACTTTTAGAAAACAATCATAAAGTTTGCTTTTTGAAAATAATTGTTCCCCCTCTTCACCCCGAGTGCCTGCTCCTCAGTATGATGTAGAGTTGAGACTGACAAACATCTCAGCAATTAATTTGCACTCATGGCAAAGCCCAGTACATTTTACTTTTTTACATTTTTAGTCATTTAGCAGACGCTTTTGTGCAGAGCGACAATGTTCAAATTTCTTTACATACTATCCATTTATACAGCTACAATATTTTACTGAAGCAATTCAGGTACCTTGCTCAAGGGTACAATGGCAGTGCACTAACTGGGAATCAAACCTGCAGTCACTAAGTTGCAAGCCTAGTTCCCTAACCATTATACTACACTGCCACCCAGGCTCAAACCAGTGATGTCCTGCCTGCATTTGTAGTATAGGCCTTTAACTGCTGAGCCACCTGGGAGCGCCATGCTTCCCCTTGTGAATGTGTGGTCCACATAGAGCAGCATGCTGTACACTTCAATTTTTATGTCCTTCGGTGTGAATTACAGAAGGACAATGAAAGAGGTTTCAGCAGTCACCAGCACCAGCAAGGGAGCCTACACCAGCATCTTCAGCATCTGCTCAGCAGCACCTCCAAACCACATGGTAAAAAGCATTAGCCACACTGTCACCGCATGCTGGGAGGGGTGGAGGGAGGACTAGGGAAGACTGTTCCTCCTCCTTGGCTACTGTCAGGTGCTGAAGCCTGAGAGCCTACAGGACTTTGGACAGCAGCAGCATCACACACAGGCATGCTCACCTGAGGCTGACCAGTAATCAGCTCAGGTGTTGTGCCTGTTGCCTTCATTAGGCCCTTTATAAAAGCACTGCCTGCTGTGCCTGGGGAGAGACTTTTTGGAGACATGGAGGAAACATGGATTTTTCGTTCTTACCCTCTCAGTCTGTTCGTGGTGTTTAGTTTGCCTTTGTTTTCCTTGTTTTTTATTGCAGTTTTATTGCAATTTAGCAGATGCTTTTATCCAAAGCGACTTACAGTAGTGAATGCATACAGCTTTCAGTATGTGGTCCCAATGGGAAACAAACCCACAACCTGAGCGTTGTCAGTGCCATGCTCCACCTACTGAGCCACATAGAACCACTAGATCTCAGATCTCCCCATGTCTGTCTACATTGCAGATCTCACTTACTCTGGGATCTCAGAAGCCTGTTTGTGCTGATTCCTCACCCTCCCTTTGTATTATTGTGTCACTCACGTAGAAGAAAAAAAAAAGTGACCAACAAATTTCTATTTGTGAAGTTAGACCCCAGACAAGCAAGATCACCCAGAAGTCACATTGCGTAGATTAACTGAAGAGGGGTAGTAATCTTCTCCAGTAAGCAAAGCAATTTCCTCCTCTCACACTGACAATGGAACTATTATCCTGCACTATCTGTCTGTATTGAAGGAGTCATAGGCATGTTCATAGTCAATTCGAGTTACTTTGAGTAAAAATAAACGGCATGATAGCTACTATATTTTAAATGATTCAATCTTACAACATGTGGGGTTGCAATGCAACAATTTGAAATGGATTAAAGGTTTTTTTTTCCATTTTAGTAAAGAAATGGAAAAAAAGCCAACCCCAGTTCGTGGATCTGGACCCTCTCCGCATGGTTTAGCCCCCCGCCCCCGCTGACTACCTAACTCAGGAGGGGCAAAGTCTTTCAGCCCTGAGCCACCTTGGACTGACCATGACATGGTCTTTTTTGGACATACCCTGTGCCGGCCAGAAGAGGATGGGCTCCCCCCCTTTTTAGTCTGGTTCCTCCCAAGTTTTCTCCCTACCAAGGGAGTTTTTCCTTGCCACTGTTGCCTTTAGGCTTGCTTTTGGGGGGGTCTAAGCCTGGGTTCCCCCTCTGTTAAGCGTTTTGTGACAATTCTATTGTGATACAAATAAATTTGATTTGATTTGATTTGATTTAGGTTGTTTTTATCATGGACCAAACATATGACCCCAATGTAAAATGTTTCAAGAATGTAGCAGAATATTTTTCTATTTTTTAGAATAGCTTTCTTGTAAGAGAACATTATGATACCTTATGAGAACTTTCCACAAACCGTGATATTTATTGTTCTATAATATAACTTCTACGAAAGACACACAAAAAATGTTCCAGGCATGCACACTTACTAGTAACATCCCCTGATGGTTATCATTTAGTTATGAAAAAACACAATAAGGGATACATGTCAATACATTTAAAAAATGTTCCAAATATAAATATTAAAATGCTAGATTAGTTGAATATTGCTTTCCCAAAGAAATAGCATGAATGAACCTTAAACAATTTAAATTCTTCTTTAATTGAAAAAACAAAACTGAATAACATTCTAAGATAATTCCTGAAATGTTACTTGTGACTTACTTGAAAATAACATTCAAGGTACATCAATTTTCTAAAGATTGTTAGCTGGGAAGTCTCTTTTCTAGCCAGAAATCAGAAATACAGCCGTATGGTCCATGTTTTTTCTGTAACATATGTTCAGTCATTATTTTGTTACATAATGTCCTGTCTGCCTTTTTATCAATCACTTCTATACATACTAAATGTGTTTCCACAACCCTCCTGTTCAATTCTTCATTTAATTGGACAATCGTCAGATTTCAAATCTCAGACTAACTACATGACAGCCTCTGGGAGGGGAACTAGTATTTATTTGCCACAACAATTAGGGATTTAAAATGTGTTTGTTTCGACATACAAAAAAGGTCAAATCACCCTTAAATTATGCATGAGGAAAACCTTATTCATACTCTTACATGCGGGCCTTTAAGTACTACAGGCTGAGCGCTATCATTGGAGTGTCCACCATATGTCATGGGACCCCAGAGAGAATTTAATTTATTTCCAGCAATGAACTGGACTAATCCAGAAGGACTTTATAAACAACTTAATCAGTGCATAAAATTCACCTTGTGTCATGACTCATAGTGTGAATTGGTCTGATACAATTCCTTGAATACGCCGTGCCAAACCCAGATTTATGGGACGATTCACTGGCGGATCATTTGAATCAATGGACTGATTTATCGATGGACTGCTTCACTGCGCGGGGGATGATTCATTCACACCTGTGTGTGCCAGGCAGCTCTGGCAAAACTGACATGGCCTATGAGCTCAGGGTTCGATCCGGACGTCTCTCTACAGCATCCCGGTGAGACTGGTAGTGATATACACACACACACACACACACACTAAAAGATATACACACACACTCCACACACACACATTTCGCACATGCTCAAAAGCCTCAATCTGGCTTACAGTACAGATACACATACACATACACACTCAAGCCTGAACCACACTCAAGCCCGAGGAAACAAGAGGAGAGGGTGTCCTTTTGTGAAGCACAGGAGCCAACGAACACCAGCAGGAGGTCTGATCTCGGGTGAATGTCAAGGTCTCCCCCCTATAATAGACCGCACTGTGAATAAGGGGCATCCTTGCTTAGCATCCCCGATATCGACCTGACCCAGCACGGGAGCGGGATCCTGTTAAACCGCACTCCCGGCATAACGCGAGCGCTAAGCAGAGCTTCTCAGGTCAGGAGCTGTATAATAACGACAGCAGGTTCTCAAGTAAAAACCCAAACACGTCCCGGCGCCATCTGGAGAGGATTTGATTCCAAACAGGATCCCAGGGGCGGGAGTAAACAACGGCGGCGCGTCGGATGGAAGGCGAGGAGCCACACAACTTGACTGGAGTCCAAGCCACCAGCTGACAGGCACAGGCAGTGACATCATGCGTGCAGAATGGAGGACCAGATGCCTTGTAACGTTCCAGACACCTGCACGTCCCCCCGCTCCTGGCTATGCCCAGTGCCGGCTTGTCAGCGCTGCGAGAAGCAAGCCCGTCCGCACAGACCCCACCCACTTCCTCTCCTCCTAAAGAACTTCTTGTTTGTCTCCAGTCAGTGTTCCCTCTAAGGAAACAAATTGCAGCCGAATAGCACTTGCTAGTCTTTGCTCAGGACCACTCCTGATCACATTCACAGTAAATGACTGGCTAATAGAGATGAATAAGACACTACTACATACCCAGTTTGCATTCGTTTTCAGTCCTGGCACTCAGCTTTAAGCATGTGTGTGTGTGTGTGTGTGTGTGTGTGTGTGTGTGTGTTGTGAGTGTTTGTTAGTGTGTGTGTTGTGATTTTGATTTGATTTGATTAGATTTTTATCAGGAAATTACAAAACACATCATAAAAACAATAATCATGACCCATTCGTATTCCTGAGGATATCACCTGCATTAATTAAAACACTTATTTGTGTGATGGAAGACATAACACACATAAAAACATAAATAACATAAAAGCATAAAAGCATGTGTAGGAAGAACTGAATTTTAGTCCCCCTGAGCTCTGGAATCTGTTTGCTTAGCCATTTGTAGTTGAGTGATTTAAAAATGTGTGTGTGTTTGCAGTCAGCCCTCATTCAGCACACTTGACCCATTGTTGCGTGTTCCTGGAGTGAGTTATTTCCCTTAAGGCCAAGTGATGGCAAAGATGCTCTAGAATTAGATAATGAGGCAGAGAGCCAACACTGTTATCACGAGAGAGTGCAAAGAAATCCCCCGCCTGTGAATTATGTGGAGAGGGCCTGACTGACACACAGAAGCCAAGCCCTGTGGGGGCCAGCAGAGCAGGGGGGTTGTGCTTCCATGGAGTATGAAGCTTGGAGTATGAGCATTCCGTGGAGTATGAAGCTTCTCTCGCCGGAAGAAATGCAGGATCCGCACCAGGTGTGGGAATGAAAGCGGCGCGCGGTGACGAAACAGGCAGCATGCTTTAACCTCTCGCTTCTGACAGCACACGAGCACAGAGGAGCTTCTGTCTTTAATATTCCAGTCAGACAAGAGCCAGAAAACAAAAACTCATCTACAGCCTTGGGGGGAGACAGAGGAGCATTGTGCGGGTTCAACCCCCTCTTCCTCACCTCTCATCATCACGCGCTCCTCCAGCAGGCACACCTGGGCAGGCTGTAAGGAGCTGCTGGCCCTGGGGATAGTGATGTCTCGTATTATCTAAAAAAGCACTAAAGAAAACAGCCATTCATGTAAAATGTGTGGCAATTCTAAAACTGTGTGTGTCTATGCCCACTATTGTTTATGCAGAGAGGTGTTTAAAACAATGTGTGCTTGGTACAGGTCCAGCGCTAATCACAATTTGTTCACCGGTTGCACTGGCAATGCCATTTGCATTTGCTGTAACTTTGTTAATCCAGGGAGGTAATGCATCATTACGGTCTGATGTCATAGATAATACAACCTCGATACAAGACCGCAAAAGAGACAAAGAGGATAACGCTTGCACCGCTACAAAAGCCCATTTTCAATAACCAAATCCTACTAAAAAGGGCATCTGAACAGGGTTTTTTTCTCTCTCTAGATCTTATGAGAGCAACGATGATAAAATAGGCATCTTTTAATTTTCAGCTGGGGCCATCTCTGCGCCCCCCCCCCTTCCCCCTTTTCCACGTTTAGACAAACATCAAGTAATAAGATATGCGTGTAGTGTTGAGAAGACGGCATGCTCTGCGGAACAAATGGTGTTAATTTGCAGCGCGTCTCTGAAGCTGCGCATTAGAGAGAAGCCTTCAGGGACACGGAACCAGCTGCTGTGCTGGAATTAATGTCTGCATGCCAAATTAGAAGCGCCATGAATCTCCGTCAGAACAGGAAAAAAAGGATACAGGGGGAAAAGAGAGTGAGAGAGAGAGAGAGAGAGAGAGAGAGAGAGAGAAAAGGGGGGAATATGCCTAGCATCGAGATGACTTTGTGTCCTGAAAGTGACAATGAAAGAAAAGGAAACAATGAGAGGCATACAGAGATGAGTGAGCGAGTGGGGGACGAAAGGAATAAAAGAAAGGACAAGTGAGGGACGGGGTACAGAGGATGCGACCTGGATCAATCTTCCCTCTATCCATTTCTCACCCAGACAACATAACCAGCTCTGACCATGATCCCTCTGTGTCCCCACTAAGAGACGCACTGCTTTACACACACACACACACACACAAACACACACACAGATCCCTCCTCTAGTATTTCTCCAATATTTCACTTGTGTTCTGCTTACATGTGAGGTTATCATGACCACACATATATGTGCTTATGGGCACATCTGGTGGAATGCACACACGCACACACGTGCACACACAAACACACACACACACACGCTCACACACAAACCCATACAAACAAACAACCAGACCCAGACATCCTTAAGGTGTGACTGTTGGACTGCAACCCAGAGTAGCAATGTTTGACAAACTGCCACATCAAAATTATTCCATCTCTATACTTTACCACCACCACTCTGCGGTGTGTCTGTGTGGGTTTGTGTGTGTGTTCGCTCTTCCTTGGGTATGTGCACTACATCTTTGTGGAAGCCCGTTGGGAATGGTGACACAGTGATGGGACATTCTCAGTGTGGAGGTGAAGGGCCATCATCCTCGGAGTGCCACACCATAGGGACCGGCATGCATAACTATGGAAGCCAGAGGATCAATAATGACCTTACCGGCCCTCCTCTAATGATACCTGCAGGGCAGGAGGTGAGAGGCCCGAGGGCACTGTGCTGACAGTGCAGGCCATGAATACAGGATGAGAGAGGTGTTCTACTTGGAAAAGTGAGTGTGGCATATGTGTGGGTGGATGTGTGTGTGTACCGTGAGTGTGTTTGTGTGTGCGTATGCATGTGCATATGTGTGTGTGTGTGTGTGTGTGTGTGTGTGTGTGCATGTTACGTGCTTGCATGATGTGTTTGTCACTGGAACAAAGAGTTGTGAAGCAGATGGTTCATGCCACTGATAAACAAACAACAACACACCCCCAGCAAGGGCTGGGTTATGATTCTGGTCACCCTAACTCCACCACACAAAGGAAGGACCTCAACTAGTATAACTGATCTATCCACCTGTAAATTGATCTCAGTTGGCACTTAACTGCCAGCCCTCCTGCCAATCATTCCCTAGGATTTTGTAAAGATGATCAAGATCATGTCGTCGTTACTGGGCATAAACGTCACAAGGTATGAAAAGTATGAAAAAAACTGAAATGGGAACATCCCCTGACACTCACTGACATCTCTCATTCATCTTCACAGGATCCCGCTATGTCCACAGTGCTGAAAAAGTGCTCTGTAAATTCGCCAGGGAGGTTGTGGATACTATGGGTCAAACTGTGCCAAACCCAGGCAATGCGAAGAGCTGAAGTAGCTGTCTTTTCCGTGTCTGCACATCTGAAAGTCCTCCAGCATGCCCCCGAGAGTCCGGCTGAATGTATGGCAGGGAGTTGTTCTGGGCCTGGCAATAGCAAGCTGCCGGTAGAGCTACTTCACCAGATGGGATGTGAAGCTCGTCCCTGGTCCATCATTCTATCTCAGCAGCAAAGCCTACTCAGGAGAACGTCTGAACAAGGGCTCTAATGATCTTGGGGGACCAAGATGTGCCATCCTTCACCATCGAAAGTGGAAAGAAAACGGCAGTAATCACACACAATGAAGGCTATGGCTAATTCTGCATGGATATCAGGAAGTATTTTTTATACAGAGAGTTTTCAATGCATGGAACAGCTTGCAACAGCAGAGTTAGGTAGTGGAGGCAGAAACACTTCAAGGTATTCAAGTCCAGGCTTGATGCAGTTCTGGATATTCTCTAGACTAGGAAATGAGGAGCCTAGATGGGCCAAATGGCCTGTTCTCATCATTATGTATTCTTATATACTTATGTCCTATACTTCTTATGAGTAACTCAACATTTTCTAATTTAAGATGAGGCTAAAAGGATTCAAACAGTTTGGCATTTTGCCATCAGCAGTGAAATGGTGTTATATGCTGATGTTGTGGGTACTCGGCAGTGATGTTGGCATTTACGTGGACTGCACCAGCATGCATGGTGTAATGTAAACAATACAGAAGAATATCAGCTTTTGCACCCAGAGTACTAGCAAGGCTGTGACAATATTACACTACCCTTAACAATAAAGTAAAGAGAGCGCACTAAAAAAGAATGTGTAAGTACGCTAGTGCCAAAAACTCCCAGTACACAGCGCTAAAAAATAGCATCTGCATTTCCATCTGACTTAGCGAACTCATCACATGCCTTTACAACCGTGCTGATACAATCATAAACACTGCGCTGTGCTTGTGGTCAAAACAGTTTGCTACAAAATCTGCACATCATATTTAGCCCTCATTCATGTTGAAATATTGCTGTCAACACCTCGTGTGTAACTTTGGCTTAATCATCTCCATTATTAGCCACAGGCAGAAACACAGTAGGTCACAGCTTAGCAGAATACTCATTGACTCGCACTGTACGGAAAGGCTCAATCTTCTCTGTTCATCAATGGGGATTTATTTTTCCTTCTCTGCTGTTTTTTTGTCTCACTTTGTGTCCTCCGGCTGAGATAACACACCGGATTTCAGACTCCATTCAAAAGGAAGGTGTGCATCTCGTGTCCGACACCACAGCACCCCCCCCCCCCACCACCACCACCCCCCCGGGAAGTGACATCTGCCGGGATGCGCTCCGCTGGCTCCAGAAGCACTGCCGCTAACACCATAGCACTCATTTCAATTCCATCACCCTCTCCCAATCATCTCCACTCTCCCCTGTGCAACATTAACGAGCCTCTTTCATTTGAATACATATTTAGCCGCCCGAGCACTCTGCTTCACTAATTTCTGAGACAAAAGAAAAAGAGAGGGGGAGATAGAGAGAGAGAGAGGCAGAGATGGGAATGGGGGGGGGAGTGGGGGTTGGGTGGGGGAGACATTTGCATTTGAATTTAACAGAGGGGACGGAATATTTCCGACAAGCAGGTTTTGTGAGTCTCTCTCTGTCTGTCGCCCTTTTTTTTTTCTTTGAGAGGGTTAACCATTTCATGCTTTGCGCTACTGCCAGCTTTTTCCCCTGGGGGGGTTGATGGGTCATTCTGTGCTTCTCTGTGGCTGTTTGCTTCCCCACCACACGAATCCACCCATCCTGGGGGCATCTCTGCACATCGGCAAATAAGCTGAAGGGGAATGAAGCAAGCATTGCCTTCTGGGTAATGAATCACTACTCCGAATACCTCCTAATGCAGAGACACACTGAAACTCCCTATAATTCTGTAGGCACAATGACACTGCACCCCAAGACACTGGGGCACTGCTATGCCACAGATACAGAGTAAGACACCCTACTACCCCACAGATAGAATGACACTATTACAACACAGACACGCTGAGATAACCAGACTGCTCTGCAGACAAATCAAGATACTCTCCTACCCCAAAGACACACAGATACACTGAGATACCCTAACTCTACAGATGTAATGTACACACTAAAATACCAGATTACTCCACATACAGACTAAGATAACCTACAAGAGACATTATTCTATTGCACAGCTACCAGTCCCAATAGATTGCATCATGCCATATACAGTGAATAGTGTGAGTGGTCATGGAAACTACGGTGTGCGTGTGTTCTCGAATATCACCACTCTCCCTGTTGACAGCATGCCAGCACAGAGCAGCCCTCTCTGGTCTTCCCACCAGCAGAGTGAGCACCACTGTCTGTCAGCTGTGAGCCAAATGGACACATTGATCCTTTTACAGGCCCTGCCAAATCCACACTTTCCTCATTAAGGCCCCATGAGTGCCAGCTAGACACAGCTCTCTCAACACCGTGCCAAGCGATAGCATCATTCATGTCCCTGCTTGTGCAATCACCTCTCTCGTTCTGACGGTACTTTCAGCATTGTGACACGTACAGTCCAACCTCCTCCCTCTCTTTTTTTTTCTTTCTCTATCTCTATCCTTCTCTCCCCAGCTGTGAATGAGGGTCACTTCCTCAAAACATTCTCCTTTCAGGGACCTGTGCGACTGGAGGTGCTAAGTGATCATAATGGTGTAACTCCCTGATTTCTCAGATCATACCACAAACATTTTTATTTTTTATTTTTTTTCATAGATTTTTTTCTCCTAATTTGATTGTTTCCCCTGAGTCACTTACATCACTATTTCCCCCACTGTGGGCCACACAGCACCACAGGAGAGGCAGTGCCAATCTGAGGAGTTACTCTTCTCTCACACTGATTCCTAATGAGGCAGCAAGACCAGGAACGCTTAAACCTACCCCTGGCAGGATGAAGCCAGCTGTGTCCCACCATTATGGAATCCTGGTGATAGTCTGCAAATAGAATATCCCTTTCATGAAAATGCAATGGCTAGGGTATAGGGCCCAGCCTGCCCTTGTGGCAAGCACCTATGCTCAATGAGACACTTGGGAGCCTAAAAATGTTTTTGACTGTATTTAATATTTTTGTACCTGGGCCCGTAAATGTGAGGTTACTCCTTACTCAGCAGGCTGAGCTTGCTGCCACCAAACAGAGATCATTTATTTTAGGGTGGTAAAATAACACAATGTCGCTCACATCTCTCCAAGATGCAACCTGTAAAACAAAGCTCTGACACTTCCCACCAGTGTGTGCAGGCGTGGGCTGAGGAGTCTGTTCACTTGCTGAAGACATCAGTGTAAAACGTGACTGTGTATGCGACACACAACCAGCACAAAACAGGAGAGGCATCAGGGATAATATTCAAACCCTAGCACGACAGCTCGTGTGAACCAGAACCCTGCCTTCATGTAACGAGCCAGCGAGTCTTCAGAATACACCCAGGTCCGCCTTAACCATTTGAGCCAGCTCCTTGATGAATAATTGACCATAACCACTCAGGACAATTTGCGGTGGCGAGCAAAGCAAAGTACCTCAGTAGTTTGGAGTCTGTCAATCATTGGTGAGGCAGTGAGCTGTCACGTTTCTGCTTTTGTTTAGTGCTTCCTCAAGCCCATCCGGCTCATCCAGCCCAGCCAACCATCGCTGGACAGGGCACCAAGAGTCACACCTCAGGTGACTCAGAGGCTACTGACAGTCTTATAGAGTGCTGATGGGTTGCCGGGGTCACTGGGTTCAGGCCTTTAGTCCCTGCCAACCAACCTCCAGGGATCTGTTAGATCCAAGAAAAAATGTGGAAAAATGCACAGTTCCATCATACTCACAGCCAGCTGTGACTTGACCTCTGACCTTTGACTTCTGACCTCTGAGCCTTACCTGGAGAATCCCCTTGGCTCCCCGATGCATACATGGGCTAACCATTCTCATGAAAAACTCATAAGCATATATCCATATGCATGTAAATATTTATTGCATATAAAATAATTTCAGGAATGGTGGAATATGTATGGATGTTTCAACATGCATCTGGATGTACAAACAATACGAGCCATAATCTACAAATCAGACTACAATAAAATATTAAATGGTTCTTCGCAATCGTTAAACACACATTATCCAATTATTCTATTTTTATAAGAACAATGTCTGTGCCAAACAATATGCTAATTATGCATGGCTTTTTTTCTGATTATGCGCCACAATTACAAAGACTATCACATTTAAAACGTTAAAACTGCATCGCATCATTCATTAAGAAACAAGGGCATTGATTTCCTTTGTGCAAAAAATTACATTAAATTAAAGAAAGAAAGAAAGAAAGAAAAATTGCAAATAAGATTTGCAGGAGACTGCAGCAGCAGTTCGCGGTACACGTTCTCCGGCATTTGAAGATCAACCGAAAAACCCTGCTGCTTTCATTTCCTCGTTATTTAATGCCGGAGCGCTTGAAGGTGCTAGGGATTGTTTCAGACCCAGACAGGGTACAAAAACATCTCGTTGGTGATTAATTCGGCGTGTGATGCCTCCGGCCAGAATCTGTTTCAATATTATTTTCGTTCGTTTCAATGTCATGGCTCACATGACAATACCGGGACGCTTAACTGCACGTACGTTACCTAATGTGTATTTCACCAAGGACAACATTTGGAAAGTTAAGTAAAACACTGCTGTCCCCGAGCAGAAAAGAGTAAGAACAACAGTCTTGGCTACCCGGAAACTTTTTTTTACATTTAACATGGCGTTTTGTTTATCGAATTTTTTTCTCGTCAGGAAGGGGTTAAGTTTGCTTCAAGCGTGTTGTCTCCGCATCGATGTACATTATGTACTTCTCATTTGCATACTGCAGCGCGAGCTCAATTAAAATGAACTTTTAATTTCTTACAAGTAAATTAGTTTTGCATGTGATGCGTGCAAATGTCGGGATAATGGGTGCGTTTTAATGAGCTCCGTAGCTGAGCGCATCCGATAAACTCCCGGGATTGGAACCAGCAAGGTCGGGGTTGTGGTGCCCGTGAGGACGATTCTTTACCATCACACTTTCTCTTTGTCGCTCCTGCCTTTCTCTCCATGTTGGGGGGCTGGGGCGGGGGCAGAGGTTGCCATTGTTTCACCGCGCGAAAGACTTCGCCGGCATTGAACAGGTGCGGACGGCAGAGAAGGCTTCGGTTGCCGCGTGAACGCCTGCATAAAAAAGCTGTGCGGAGATTTGAGCTGGCATCGACATCGCTCTGACAAACTAAGATCAGTGATAGGTAGCCACCACCAAACAATCCCTTCTCCCTGGCCTCCTGCCGAATGCAGGCAGTGTCTGGCCACATCCGTGATGTGGGCAGATGTTTGTTTATGTGCGCCTCTGGCTCACATGAAGGGAGATACTCCTCGCTGAACCCTGGAATTGCTGCCTCAGAGATCATTAATGCGAACGGCCCGCTGTGTGACACTGGTTCTGCTGCAGGTGTTCCCAGTGCGACTGTTGTGAGAGCGTGTTTATATGGCGTTGGGTGATGGATTACTAGACTGAGAGGTAGTTCCAACACCCGCGTGCACACACTTCCACATAATATCCTGCACTCAGAGGGAGTCCCCACACTGAGATTACAGCAGCATGTGCTCATAGGCTTGTCTGGTGGGTCTCTCACACACTTTGTGTGTGTGTGTGTGTGTGTGTGTGTGTGTGTGTGTGTGTGTGCGTGTGCATGCATGCGTTCCACCAGATGTGCCCACAAGCACATACAATGGGTATAAAGTGGGTATACCCCCTTTTTAATTTTTTACATTTAATTTTCTTACTTTATGGAATCCAAATTATTTAATTTGGATGTCTTGGCATTGATCAACACAAATACTCTATAATGTCACATTTAAAAAAAACATGGCTTTTTCTGAATTAATTACAAATAAAAAAACAATAATTGATTACATAACTATTCACCCCCCTTGACTTAATACTTGGTAGAAGCACCTTTGGCTGCAATTACAGCTGTGAGTCTGTTTGAGTATGTCTCTACCAGCGTTTTACACTGCCATTTTTGTCCATGCTTCTTTATAAAATTGCTCATGCTCCATCAGGTTGGATGGGGACCATTGGTGAACAGCAATTTTCAAATCTTTCCACAGATTCTCAGTGGGATTGAGGTCTGGGCTTTGACTGGGCCACTCCAGGATATATACTTTTTTTGTTTTTAAACCACTCCAATGTGGCTTTTGCTGTATGCTTTGGGTCATTGTACTGCTGGAATAGAAATCTTCTCCAAAGTCCCAGGTTGTCCTTGAGGTTTTCCTCCAAGATTTGTCTATATCTTGTTCTATCCATTTTGCCCTCTATTTTGACAAGTTTTCCAGTTTCTGAAGCAGAGAAGCATTCCCACAGCATTAGGTTCCCGCCACCATGTTTCACAGTAGGTATAGTGTTCATGGGATGACGTGCAATTTGTTATACAATTCGTTACTCATGATGTTTGTTAGGCTTGTGCCAAACATAGTGCCTAAAGTTGAGACTAAAAGGTTATTTGCAGAATAATTGCAGTGCAGTGCAAGAATTGCAGTGTCCAGATGTGCAAAGCTGGTAGGGATCCAAATAGACTCACAGCTGTAATTACAACTAAAGGTGCTTCTACCATGTATTAAGTCAAGGTGGGTGAATACTTATGGAATCAATTATTGTCTGTTTTTTTTATTTGTAATTAAGAAAAAGCTTTAGAGTTGTTTTTTATTTGACATTATAGAGTTGTGGTTCTGTGTGGCTCAGTAGGTAGAGCATGGCGTTGGCAACGCTTAGGTTGTGGGTTCAATCCCCACTGGGACCACATGTACTGAAAAATGTGTACATTCACTACTGTAAATCGTTTTGGATTAAACCCATTCTGATTCCCTGAAGTAAGACAGAAAAAAGTGAAAAATTCCAAAAGGGGTGAATACATTTTATACCCACTGTATTATGTGTGGTCATGATAACCTATTAATGGAGGCATAACACAGGTGAAACACTGGAGGAATGTTTCCAATTCCCCTTCTATTGAAACTTCAAATCTCCTCCAGTATCCTCCTGTGTAATCCAACCTCCTTCAGTCTCTTTCTGTCTCATACCGTCTCCTTCTGTCTCCTCCAGTCTTTTTCTATCTCCTGTCTCCTCCAATAAACTCCAGTCTCCTTCAGTCTATTCCTGCCTCATTCAGTCTCCTCTCCGTCTGTCTCCTCCTGTCTCAGCCAGTCTACTCCAGTCTCCTTCTGTCTCCTCCAATCTACTCCTGCCTCCTCGGCTAGTAAGTTTGAAGGGCCTTGTGCTGTTGCTGTGCAGATACGAACACCTCCCCCTCCCCCCCACCCCACCCTCCACACAGCTGCTGAGACAGAGATTACGGTGGCTTACCTGAGAAGCAGAGATACTGGGAGCTGCATGCTAAAACCCAATCAGCTAATGTTGATAAAGGAGGCGGGGTAGGGACATCTGTTCACACAACACAAAACTCATTTGAATCACAAGATGAAATGACTCACATCTGCTGAATTGGAAAATATCTTCCTATTCCTCTGGTGCACTCTCTCTCTCTCTCTCTCTGTCTCTCTCTTTCACACACACACACACACACACGCCTTCTCTCTCCCTCTTTTTCTCTCTCTCTTCCTCTTCCGTCTTGACCTGCTTGTTTTAATTCAGATGCGGAGGTGGGCTAGCTCCAGATGGAGCCGTATTGAACGGCGAGCCTCGAGTTGCCTTGCCTTTTTAAAAATGTTTTTAAATGTAAGCCAAAGTCGTATGGTAAATTGGTAAGTCAAAGTCATTAATGAAACAGATTGAGGCGGGATCAGCCGGATTTTAAGCTAAGCCCAGGCCTCAGCAATCGGACTGTCGTCAGATTCCACTACCGTTGTCATCAGAGCTCCCCTCTTCTCTGTCGCAGTCGATGCCGACTGCCATTCAACCTCTTGACTACTTAACCTTTTAGAGACAATGCTGCGTCTCATGAATAAGCCCTCGAGTGAGGCTTAAATATGCAGGAGCAGGGCTGATGGACAGAAAGAGAGGGGGAGAGAAAAGAGAGAGAGAGAGAGCACTGCTATCAAGAGGGGTCAAGGCCTTCCAGGCGAGCGACGGAAGGCAGTGTGTGCTCAGTAGATGTTTGCTTCCAAGTATCTCTTCACACATACACACACTCAGACTCAGACTCCTGCTCTCGCTCCTGCCTCTCTTTCGTGTGAGTGAGCTTGTAGCCGGGGACACTGGGAGGGCTGTGGGAGAGCTGGCAACCATGGTCAGGGTAGGAGCCACGCCAGGGCGCCCATCACCACGGGACCAGGAGCCAATTAAACACAGCCAGGACCTGCTCCATCTCCTCTTACACACACTCATACTTCCACACACACGCGCGTACGCACGCAAACACACACACACAGACACTTTCACATACACATGCACACGCACTACATATATGTGTGTATCTATATGTGCAATTGCATTTGAACATCTTTTATTCATTGACTCTACAACAGTGTGTCTGATGATTTTATTTATACATCTGTTTGTGTGTGTGTGTGTGTGTGTGCCCGCGTGCACTTGCATGTGTGTATTCATATGTGTGCTCGGCTGTGCATATTTTCTTTGAACATGAGTGGTGATTAGCACTGCTCTGCCAATCACTGAAATTAACATTAAACCTGAAATTGATTTCATATTTTTTTCTCCCTTTTAATTATGCCAACATCTGCTGCAAAGCCAAGCTGCGCACATGCATTTTAATAGCGTCCCTATTTTAGTTCAATTCCATCTGAACTTTGGGGGGAGGACAGGGGGGACAGCTTTTGTGTATAATTGTTTGTTCAATTATATAGGTTTTGTAGGAGGAGAGGAAACTTGATCAATCACACTGTAGTTTAATTATCTTGGCCCCCTCCACTGCCCAGAAAGGATACATGACCACTATTCTTTTCATTGACAATGAACAGCAACTGTAGATCTCATACCCTTGTTATCCATGAAGTACATTTACATTTTAGTGTATACAAAACATGCTTCCCTGACTACACTCCAATACACAGGTCCACGAAACAACCAGCTGAGCCATACAATAATATCAAACATGCTCAACTGCTATAGCTACTAATTTCCCTGGGGTTCCAGCAGCAGTTACCCTTTTACAAACCCCCCACAAAAAACAATAGTGTCATGACACGTCTAACTCAATAAAAGGATTCCACAAGCAACTCCCCGGGACAGGATGGTAAAATGTGTTAAAATGTCTGCCATAGTGTGCTGTTCCAGATTGTTGAGAGAGTAAAAGGCTTCCATTGTTGTGTTACTAATGTTTATAGGTAGTTTTTGGGTTGTTTAGCCTCTGCAACAGCTCACCTCAAATGTTTACCAATTTTACCCGTTCTTGTCCACAAAACAGGGCGTGGCACCACGCTCTGCTAACGTGAACATTGGCCATTCACGTGATGACTGGCCGTCACACCTTAATAAACCTGTTTTATCCTAAATATTGTTATGGCATGTCACACAGTTTTTCCAAATGTACTTTCATCATGTGGCCAGGGGTGGCACTGTGCTAAATTAAGGGCGAGAGAATGCTGCTGTTTGACAATAAATAAGCAAGCACATTAAAACAATGGGGTGACACCAAGACCACATGACCTGGCCCTGCTGTTCTCTCTGGGTCCTCTGTGGATCTGTGTACATGTGGGTGTGGCCCTTTTGCCGAAGCAGTAATTGAGTTGTGGAGCAGGGATGATCTTCAGTGGGGGATCTGTAAATACATTTCAGTTCGCCACGGGGGGTGAATGCATGGTAGCCCTCCTGCCAGTCGATAACATGCTATAATTAATCCCTCTGAAGACAGATGAAATAATCAACCGAACAAAAGAATAGCGAACTGATTCTGTGGGGGGGGGAACCAAACTCATTTCACTTCATGGAGCAACGACCAGATCCTTGACCGCACACTGATCATACAAGACCAAACATCTCAAAAGTGCTGATTTACCAACACTTGCTACTGATCTCAATAATTGTTTTGTCTTGTATAGGACCGTATAATCAGGTTGCAGTTGACATCTTTGGACTTCTTTTTTGAGTCTCCATTAGTTGCGGCCTCTTCCTCTTTCTTTTGGGGAAACTGTTGTTTTAAGCTCATCAGGCTCCTCTTTCTCTGGTTTCTTTTTACTGATCTAATTCTATCCCTAACCCATGAGCTTCATCTGACCGAGTATGTTTCACAATATAACACATTCCTTGAGTTCAGTGCCATTATAAAGCAGAACATTGAGGGCCATTGCCTTACTGTGAGATTGGTATGCCCAACAAAAAAAAATCCCTGGGTTTCCTTTGCAAACATCGATTGACTTTTAATTGGAAATGTAAACTCTGTTTAAAGCTCCCATTAGATATATGTGATAATTCTGAGGTAAACTGCTCCTATATTTTTTTCCGAAGTAGAAAATATCCACAGACTGCAATGATAGAAGCTGGACCGTTTAAAGAGGAAGCCAGACGGAGCAACTGAGTTTTTCTTTTTCTTTTTTTTGTGCCTCCCCTCTGATGTCTCAATCGCGTTTAATCTCACAAAAGATCTATTGATCCGTGCAAGAAGAGATGAGCTTCTCCCTCTGTGCTCGGCTGGTCTCACGCCATCTAAACCCAGGTGATAATGAGCTGCTTGACTCCATTGTGATTATTCAAATCTCTGGGCTGTCTTGAAATATCCACATTCTATAGCCAGAATTGCAGGGCCAGGCCGACCCACTGGTTCATCAAAAGTGCCAGTCCAAAAGAACCACCAGTGCCAACCATGGCGTCTTATAAGTGGTCATTTATTTCATTTCAAGGGAGCAGTGTATATTTATACAGTGATGCTTATATTAAAGACAAACAGACTTCATGAACAAAGCTCTCAATTTAGAGGCAATGAATTTCCACCCTGATGCATGCCAGAGCACTTTATTGATACAGAATTGTTTTGCTATTTTATGTTTTGGAATGTTTTATTTCCTTTGGGTGCCATAACGATAATGCAACCATTACAGCCTAAATAAACCCCCTGCTTTTAAAAAATAAGTCAAAGAGTTTATGGTATGCTCTACTACTTGTAGCCTCGTTTATATAAATAATTGAAATAAAATACACATTTAACTGGAAATTCAGTCTAAGCACCAGTATTTTTATTTTTTTTTTTTTTAAACCTACACAATGATTGTTTTAACATTGAGATGGGGAGTAAAACTGACAAGAGCAAAACATTTTGTTGATTTTGTGAAATGCCAACCGTGATGCATGCATTTTTTTACAGATATAAAAAAGGGTGAAGCTAGCACACAACAATACACAGTACAGTATGGCTCTCTCCCATCTGTATGCATTCAGGTGAACGCAAATCAAGCCAGCCCAGTCAAGGCCAATCCATTTAAGCCTCCCCTTAAGAGCTTTGTTGTCTCCGAGACACAATGAAAAGGGTTGGCAAGCCTTTAAGACCTCATAAAGCTTATCGTTTAGCAATGCGCAAGAGCTTCTGTCTGAACGAGTTCAGACACAATTTTCACCCGTCGAGCTGCGCCGCGGAGGCTATCAGATATCGGTTGTAACGTGCGCCTCCATGCCCTGCGTAGCAGAATGCTTAACCATTTTATCATCGAAGGCTGGAGGCTCGGCACCATGCGAAGCCCCATTGTGTAGGCGGTGGCTGTGAGGTCAAGGGTTTCATTGAATTATATCTTCATTCTCACAGCGAAAACATCCCTCCAGCTGCCCCATTGATATGCAAGTCTTACCGAACACAATATAGCACAATCCAATGCATGTTCCAATGCATTCTGCTCATGACATTTACTACATGAATCGTAATAATTAAGGCAGTGGTCAATTATGGGTCAGGAGCCTGGGTATGGTCTTTCTGGGCATCTTTGTGTAAAATCTGACATTGTGTCTGTACAGGTAACTGACAAAATAAAGGAAACACTTGAGTAAATGAAGGATTCTGGTGGTTCTGTTATGGCATGGGCTGCATTTTCCTGACATGGTTTAGGTCCAATCAACCCCTTAGAGGGCAAGGTAAATGCCAATAAATGCAAAGCCATTCTGTGATCACCCTATGTTGAAGCATATCCTGATGGCAGTGGTCTCTTCCAGGATGACAATGTCCCCATCCAAGTGGTCACCAAATGGTTTGATGAGCATGAAAACCATTTAAACCATATGCCATGGCCATCTCCAGTCACCAGATCGCAACCCAATTGAACACTTATGGAGATTCTGGATAAGAACGGCGCCTGAGCGGGAGCTTTTTACTACCATCAACAAAACACCAAATTATGGAAATTGATACAGTAAAAAGTAACAATAATCTCTTGTGTTTTCCAAAAAGTTATTGATATCTTGTGAGATGGCTAAAAGAACACAGTTTTGGCCCCCAAACCTGTCCTTGAGACACTCCATGTATTTAGTTTAATTTGACAGACATAAAATCATAATGTTGCATCAACAAGGCAATTCTCAGTGAACAATAGCCCGCTTAACCAGATTTTCAAGATGTGGTATTCAAGCTGTCATAAATAAATTTGTAGAAACTGGGAAAGTTGAAGACAGAAAATGCAGTGGAAGACCCAAAAAGCTGTCTGCATCTGATTAACAGTATTAAAGGTCACTTCCTTTAAGGACAGAAGGAAATCCAGTGATGTGCTTGCTCAGTGTCTGGCAGAGTTATCTGGCACCAAAGTACATGCTTCAACCATGAGAAGAAGTCTTACAGGAAATGGTCTTGTAGGACATGTTGCAGGTAAGAAACCATTCTTTCAGAAAGGCAACAAGCACAAGAGATTGCAATATGCAAAATATCATAAAGCATGGAGCGACAACCAGTGGCAGAAAGTCTTATGGAGCGATAAGTCCAAATTTGATATTTTTGGTTCACAAAGACACCAGTATGTCAGAAGAAGAGTTGACAAGAAGTACATTGATGCCTGTCTGCAGCCTTCTGTGAAGCACGGTGGTGGCTCTGTCATGGTGCATTACAGCCAACGGTGTAGGGGATCTTGTCAAAATCTATGTAATTATGAATGCTGAGGAATACAAACAGATCTTGATTCATCATGCTGTACCTTCGGAAAAATGACTGATTGGAAAAAAGTTGATCTTTCAGCACAATAACGACCACAAACACACTGCAAGCATGATCAAGACCTACTTTGAGTGGAAGTGTGCAGATGAAACACTCACAGTATTAGATTGGTCACCTCAGAGCCCCAACCTCAACATAATTGAAGCTGTGTGGGATCACTTGGACAGGGAAAATAACAAAAAGAGCCAAAGTCAAAAGAATAGTTATGGAAAATTCCATTTGGAAGAATTTACCACAGGACTATTTGAAAAAATTACACGACGGTCTACCAAAGCAAATTGCTTCAGTTTTGCATTCTGAGGGAGGCCACATAAAATACTGACTTGTTTTAAAAACACAAGTAGTTTTTCTTACTTTTCATTAATGTTTCTTTGTGTTTATTTCAATGTTATATAGTGTTTTTCCAACCAAATAAACACTTACTGTTCAGATAAATGGCTTTAATTTTAATTAGTGGCCTAAGACCTTTTTGCACAGGACAGTATACAGTATATCATGATATCAGTATCATGATATATGATATAATATATGATTTGTAGGAAGGAATATACCTGAATCAATTACTTTATCTACAAAACTATTCAATAGGAAGTTGTTTGTTTTTGTGTCTTATTTTAAGTGGTTCACCCAGTTTCATATATATTATACGTATATGTAAAATTATAATTCAATATTTAAATAATCTTTGCATAAAAACAACTCTGAAAAGCATATAAATATTATAAAATGCCTTTTGAAATCACACGTTACATGAAATACAGTATTTACATTGCTTGGTAATCATTATTCTAGACATATGGTTTGAATGACATGAGTTCCAACTAGCACACGTGTGCTTTTAATTGTTAAAAAACATATATTTAGTCAACTTTGTTTGAGGGGGTAGGAAGCTTCGTGTTTATATGGAGATATAAATCAGGCTCAGCCAGGCTAAAAAGGTTCATGATTTATCTAGATTTCTAGACAAAATCACTTTTTTAGATTTGACAAAGATTTAGGCCTGGATTTAATGAACATTTGCCCTTAACTTTGACTTACAAATAACTGCAACCAATAAACCAAAATTGGTTAGGGACAAACTGATTGAATCCAGTCCTTTGAGTGGAGTGGGGTTAGAATCCAGTGCGCAAATCACAGGAAGCGACACGGAGAAAGGCGCCGGGAACTCACTCCCCGAATCCACACTTGAGCAAACGGCAGACGGGAGCCCGGATCGCTCATTAGTCCGCTCAGCTGAAGCCCGTCACCTCTCGCCGCCCTCTCTCCCTCTCCCACCTGTTTCTCATTGTGTTCCCTGTCGGCTGGCCCACCCCTACCCTCGGCCCCTGCATTTAAACCCCCACGCTCCCCTGGCCGCCGACCCGGCCCTGGAGGTGCCGGCATTCCGACACACGCGATTAAATCCGTTCCCTGCCCCCACGCCGCCATCCCACTAAAGGTGGTGATTACAGAGGCCGAGGGGGCGGAGCGGGGACGCCGTGGGCGACTGGGCCAAACCCCCCAGCGACCACGCCGTTCGGCGCGGCGTGACCTTTCAGAGCCGCCGCCGGCCCCCGTCCGTCCCCCCGGCCCGTTCCGAGAAAGGACGGACCGTCTTTATCCGCCCATCAATCTCCTACCCTCTCAGATCACCGGGAGCTTATAAAGAACTGTCATCCCGGCTGATGGATGCTCTTCATCGGTGATCATTTTCCAAGCAGGCGCACCGTTCAGACCTCTTATAATCGCTGACAGATCTGCGGGGATTTGAAATTACTAAAAGTCTCTGATGGATGCATCCAAGGGTGATCTCCACTCGCACGATCTTATACTCATTGAGGGAATGTATTATTTATGGTTTGTTGCAAAGCAAACATTACATTACTTATTTTCCCAGAAAATGCCCTTATCCAGACTGTCTTAAATACACTAGCGAAGATTTTTTAAATATATTATGTGCTTATACAGCTGGATATTTCCAGAAGCATTTCAGGTTAAGCAGTATGTTAATGGTTGGTGATGCAATGGTGGTGCCCTGCCCAAGATTGAACTCTGGAGCTTTCTGGTTGCAAGTCCGTTCCCTTAACTACTACACAATACTGCCACCCTACGTATAGGAGACCCAAAGAGTTCTGCGACTAAACTAAGCCAAACCGCACTGGCGACTGTCTCTGCCTCCACATTTACATTTTACATTTTAAGCATTTAGTAGACGATCTTATCCAGAGCGACTTACAATATGTGCATTAATACATGGTAGGAACAATCATAGTTAGCCCACAAGATCAGTGCAGTAATACAGCAATAGACATCATTGCAGGCATCTGCGTACCATACCTGTAACACTGGGAAGGAATAGGTTAGTGTGGTTGTTTATTTTTTATTTTTTAGTTATTTTAGATTTTTGTATAGTGTAGAACAAGTAAACAGTGGTGACAACAAATTAGCTAGATGGACAGTTCAGTGGTAGTGAAGTCTGAAGAGGTGGGTTTTGAGTCTCTTGCAGAAGATTGCAAGTGATTCCGCGGTCCTGACCGATTGCGGAAGGTCGTTCTACCAGCGAGGGATCAGGACAGAGAAGAGGCGAGACTGCGAGGAGTGGCTGCCAGGTGCCCGGAGGGATGGGGCAGTCAGTTTGCCAGAGGAGGCGGAGTGGAGGGGTCTGGGAGGGGTGTAGGGAGTGATGAGTGACTGGAGGTATGGGGGAGCAGTACCTCTGGCCGCTTGAAAAGCAAGCACCAGTGACTTGAATCTGAAGTGTGCTGCGATGGGGAGCCAGTGCAGAGAGGAGAGTAGAGGGGTGACGTGGGTGAACTTCGGCTGGTTGAACACCAGGTGAGCGGCAGCGTTCTGGACTAGTTGCAGTGGCTTGATGGCACAGGCCGGAAGGCCTGCCAGCAAGGAATTGCAGTAGTCCAGACGTGAGATCACCAGGGCCTGGACCAGGAGTTGAGTGGCCTCTTGGGTGAGGAACGGTCGGATCCTCCGGATGTTGTGGAGGGAGAATCGGCAGGTCTCTGTTTGTGAGTGCTATTCAACGACAGTGACAATGGCCTGATGTCCCCGAAGGCATTCGATTGTTTACGCTCCGTCCTCAATCTGAAAAGGGCCCACCTGGTAACACTGTCGAGCCAATCGGAAATTAAAAAAACTAAACACAAAAACAGCAACGAAAAAAAAAAGATAATGAAACAGTGTACAGTCTCCCTGCCTTCTGTTCCTGACAGGAGCAGTGGCGGTGGCCCTGTGCATGTGTGTGTGTGTGTGTGTGTGTGTGTCTGATGAATAATGCATGAGTGTTCATTAAGCGGAGTGTGTACCCCCCCGCGCCGCGCAGCCTGCCTTGTGGCTGCCATCTGGATGCACGCCACAGCCTTCCCGGGCCGCAGAGGAGAGGAGAGGAGAGAGGGAAGAGAGGAGAAATGAAAAAGAAAATGCTCTCTCCCGTCAGCTTAACCGTTTCCGAGTAGCATTCTGTAAACACAATGGGTATTTTAAAAATGGGTGGCAGAAGCGGGGGCTTTACAATGCAGAAATTCCCCAAGTTTCATTTCATCAAAACTTTCCAGCTGGCAGCCTGGGCATCCTGTAACACGTGCTGGAGATGCATGAGGGGGAGGGGGGCATCAAATGCCATAAGCTCCAGTCATGCAAATATCAAGGTCTTCATTCCAATAACCTTGACGTGTTTTCTTATTTTTCTTATTTCTTTATCTCCCCCCCCACTCCTTACTGGCAATTAAAAAACAGTGGGAGGGAGGGTGGAGGCCACCATCCTCCAGTAGCAATCTATATTTCTCCCCCATCATTTGTACTCAAAAATGCATTCTGGAATCCTGCGCTTTTGATCTGAGAAATATTGATCAGCTGGAGAATGTGAAGTGTTACCGGGCCCTCCAAATGGGTACACAGCACGTCTGAAATCCCTTTCCATTTCAAAGGCCGAGCCCCCCCCCCAACATATTAAAATGTTCTACTTTTCATGACAGGTTTCAAAAGGTGCTGCATGTCTTAATGTGCCGGTATGTTATTGGGGCTACAGGAGATGCCTTTTGTAGCTCTGAGCAGATGTGTTCCAAATCGCTTTTTGATGTAGAGTCAGTTGTTTCATGACAAACGGTTCAAGTGGTACAGTTTCCCGGGGCGGCAGACGTCTCTCGCCCACCAGACCCGAAATTGCTTGTGTGAACGAGGGGTGGACGGTCGATAAACCGCTGATATTCACTAAGCCTGACTGAATGTGGTCAGAAGGCCCAGTTAAACTAAAGAGATTTATGAATGTTGTTGTACAGTACGTTTCTATTTACCAGTCCCTAGACGTTACATCATTGGGCATACTCTTAGCTAATGATAATGGCACGTGGGGTGAAGCTAAATGTAGTGAAAAATTGTTGTAATTGTATTTCCTGGCCAGAGCTATAGTGGAATAATCAGAA